>CABHPQ010134540.1:2814-29824 GCA_902168405.1 Peromyscus aztecus
ACCCTCCACCACCATGTCTCTGCCCTCACCCTCCACCACCATGTCTCTGCCCTCACCCTCCACCACCATGTCTCTGCCCTCACCCTCCACCAACCATGTCTCTGGCCCCACCCTCCACTAACCATCTCTCTGCTCCCACCCTCCACCAACCTTGTCTCTATCTCCACCCTTCACCATATCTTTGTCCTCTACCCTTCCACATCCCCTGACTGGGTGAAAAGCTCTTATGGTCCTGGATGGTGGCTTGGGCCACTACCATCGCGTCTTTTCTAACGTTTCATTGCAGGCTGACTCAGGGGGAAATGGAGTGATCTGGGTGCCTCAGCATGTGGTGGATCTCAAGTCTTGGTTCCATGACAGTGAGGTCTTCATTTGGCTGTTCAGAATCTTCCCTCTGGAGTTTTGTCTCTTGTGAACACCCCTGGTCTTCATCTTAACGCCCATTCCAGGGGCCCCTTGGGAAAGCAGAGTGATGGTTATAGACAATGGTCATGGGTGGGCTAAGGGCTCAGAGAGGGGAAGGACAGTCAAGCAGGGATTCGTAACTTAGGGATGGCCACCACCCAGGACTGGGGAACCAAGGGCAAACGGCACCTGCTGTGGCTACGGGAGAGACAGGGCCACTGTAACAGCAGCTGCTGGAGTCACAGGTCACACAAAGAGAACGGAGACCATTGTCCCCCTGGTGTCCTCCCACCTCCGAGTATCTCTCTTCTGCTAGCTCCTCCAGGCACCTGAAGCTGAGTGAGCCTGTGGTCAAGGGAAACCTGGCTAACAGCGGCAAGGTCCCATTGTCCCCAAGAAAGAAAAAGCCAAGAGACACTGGGAAAATGGCCAACCCAGTGGGTCAGGACTTGGCTTTCATGTGAGATGTGTCTATTCAGTTCCTTGTACTGTGTGACACCAAGAGGCTGTACTCATGAACGCAATGGGCCCATCCTTGACCAAGGATTCGAAACAGCAAAATCGAAATGCTGACAGCAGCAGCCTTCCCCTTCATGGTCTTTGTTTCCCCTAACTCATTTTCTGACCTTGAACACGGGCCTTGGTCTCCCAGGCTTTATTCTTTTCATCTGTGAAGTCAGGGGTCTGGGCCGAGTTAGCGGTGATGTGCTGGAGACCAGTAGATTGGGGGCTGAAGGAAGGGTTCTGGGTCTCGTAGCCTCTGCCTAAGCCACATTGACGCTTCACTGGAGAGCATGCTCAAATGTCAAGCCGCCCACACACACCTCAGCCCCTTAATGAGTTCTGTATCTGCCGGCTAATGTCGCCCCCGGCAACGCTGATCTGGTCTCTGTTCCCTCCGCTAGGCTCGCTCTACACACTGCTCACTGGACAAGAAATTGCCATGGGCAGCGTGCTCTGTGTACTCTGCTCTGGACAAAAATAGACCCTTCAAATTACAGCCATTGTGAAGATTGGATTTGTAAGCTCTGGGGCCTTGCTAGGCCTGAGTCCTGGAGCTCTGAGAATTGTCCTGTTTGGGTTGAATTATGAGCTTCGAGGTGTTGGAATCTGGGCCCACACGATAGGTGCTGAGGGGCCTGAAAGAAAGGGGGAGGGTCCCAGGAAGCTGGAGCCCAGAGGTTTGCTGGGAAAGGCTTCTGATTTCTCATTCTGGCACGAACAGCCACTGTGCTTACTAGGGCTTTCTAAGATGCTTCTCTCCTTTGTAAAGTGTTAATTATAGTCGATGGCTAACCTGTGCTGTTCCCATTCCTGCCCCCTCTTCCTTCAGGAAACAGAAGCCCCTGACCGCACCCTCCACAGCTTTCTCTCTCTCTCTCTCTCTCTCTCTCTCTCTCTCTCTCTCCCTCTCTCTCTCTCTCTCTCTCTCTCTCCCCTTCCTCTTCCTCTCCTCCTCCTCCTCCTCCTCCTCCTCCTTCTTGTAATGAAACCGAGTCTCATATAGCCAGGGCTGAGGTGAAGATGGCCAGAATTTCTGATCCTCCTGTCTCCACCTCCCTGGTGCTAGGATTACAGGCATGTACCACCATGCACAGTTTATGTGGTACCAGGGACTGAACCCAGGGCTTCACGCAAGCTAGGCAAGCACTCAGAGAGCTGTATCTCTAGCCCCAGACATGGCTTCTAACCACAGACCCCCTAGCCTACATTCCCTCATCAAAGATAGTGAGATTTTAAAACTGGGGGGAGGAGGCCATGGCGATGGCTCAGAAAGCAAGGGCCCTTTCTGTATAATCATTGGAACCTGAGTTCAGATCCCAAGAAAAAAGCCAGGGTGTGGTTGCACACACCTGTAACTGCTGTTAAGAAAGTAACATGGGTGTGCTAACCACCAGCCTGGCCTTAGGCTCAGTGAGAGAATTTGTCCCAAGAGAATAAGGCAGAGCACAACAGAGCAGGACACCTGACGTTCTTCTCCGACTTCTGTGTATGTGCATGGGGACATGCACACCGCACACACATGTGAGTATATCACAGACACATACACCACAACACACTCACACACATGCACACCCATGCCCCCCCATAAAGATATTTAAAGGTCAAGCCAGATCCATCACAGTATTAGACCTTGGAAAATAGAGGGGGACAGGGAAGACAACAGGGGTGCATTGGGAGATGAGAATAATAATAATAAAGTATGATGACACACATGTACTATCTTAAACATTTGTAAAAAGTAAGAGGAGAGGGAGACTCATCCCAGGAATGGGCCTGCCACCCAACCTGGGTGAGTGCCGATTAGAACCTTGCCTGGGCTTTGGTGAGTGGACGCTGGCAGAGCTGCCTTCTTTCCTGGGTTTCTGGGGTGATGCCAGCCTGAAGCCAGTGCTATGTCTCCTGCTTCTCTTTGCCTGCCCCATGAGAAATACAGGGGGACAAAGACACCTCCAATATGGAGGATAGCAAGACACTCCCATCCCAGGCCTGGTTCACGTTCTGAGTACTTGCTACCAAGTGCAGGACAGCTCCTGTGGGCTCTTGGTGCAGGGCAGTCCCTGACGGCCAGCAGTGCAGGGACGTCCCCAGGGACAGGCAGTGCAGTTCCTCTCCTCCTTGCTCATGGCTCATGGCTTTCCAAAGAGGCAGGCTGGGTGCAGCATCCTCAGGTAAGGAAGGCGTGGCGGCTGCAGTCTGTTCCCTCCGTTCTCAGTCCTTTGCGTCTTACCGCAGAGAATGTTTCTCCAGACTCCATAAGACCCTCAGCAGTGTGCTGCTTTTGTTGAGGTGTTTGTTGGGGATGGATAAGACTCTACATGCCCAGGGCAGCCTTGGGGGATCAGCTCTCCATGAACCTTCAGCTTCCGTTGTCCTTGGCGTGAGTTGTACAGTCATTCCATTCCACATGACTTGCATCCACAGCTGGTCTCCCTGGATTAATGCAAGTACGCTCACATTGGAATATTGTTGGTGGAACACTTTGAGTCCTCCCAGGATCGATACAGGCACCCAGTGGACTGACTTCACAGCAAGTGTCAGAGGCAAAGCTGGAGTAGCCTGTGTTTATGCACTGAGTGATGTTCCCAGGGAGGGGCTGCAGGACCTGTCCTGTTGACAGGGGAACAGGAGGATGGAAGGGCTTGCAAAAGGATCGATACGGGCACCCAGTGGACCGACTTCAGTCAGTATCAGAGACAAAGGCCGTGTTTATGCACTGAGTGACATTCCCAGGAAGGGGCTGAGGGACCTGTCCTGCTGACAGAGGAATAAGAGGATGGAAGGGTTTGCAAAAGGTAAGGAGGACCCAAGGACAGACTTCCAGTCTCCACAGGTGATCATCAAGTGTACCTACTGTGGGGACTGTTTACCAGGGCAGGAGGTGTCCTGTTGGCCAGGAGTTTTAGTGCAGAGTATAGCCACAACGTGACTGACAAGATGATATAGTCATCAAATCAGATGCTGAAGGCAGAAACTGACCCTAGTAGATCATCCTAGAAGAAATATAAATGGAGAACTATGGACAAATGGCTGCCCAACCCTTAGAGAATCAGAGAGGGGTTCCATAGGGATGGGTACTAATGCAGGAGCACCCTGGTGTGGTGTGTATGGGTGGGGGTGGTATTTAAGATCAAGAGAAGCCTGGACTCCACCCAGTCCCACCTACAACCCAGGCTCTGATCCTCTCCAGAGTCAGCCAGCTCTAGGGCTTAAAACATCCTCTGAACCTCCTGTGTTAGAGAGGTCATTCCCACAAGACATGTCAGAGTGAGGAGTTTGGAAGTGTGTGGGTCAGATCTGGGCTTGCTCAGGGAAGACTTGCTCAGGGAAGCTTCTCTCTGCAGTGGGCAGTGGTCAAGGCAGAGATGCATAACTAGAGTGATGAGACTGAGTGCCAGGTCCTAAGTGGGACATTTTTGTCATACACCCCTCCCCCAACCAAGGCTCAGAGAACATCAGGAGGCAGAAGGGCTACAGTTGCTGGAGGATGGGGAGGAGTGCGACTGGATGTGATTGGTCCACCCCACCCAGGGCCTCACAGCAGCTGTTATCTGACATGATCAAACTAGCCAGAATGGATGCAGAGATGATGCCCAGGCCCCACCCTACAGAGATGATGCCCAGGCCCCACCCTACAGAGATGATGCCTAGGCCCCTCCCCACAGAGATGATGCCCAGGCCCCACCCCAAGAGATGATGCCCAGGCCCCACCCCTTACTGAGAGAAATAAAGGAAGGTGAATTTAGAGGGGATATGGGGTAGTTGGTAGAGGGGGGCATATATGATCATATTCAATTGTATACATGTACTAATTTCTCAAAGAATAAAAAGAAATACCTTGAAACAAAAAATAATTAAGGAAAACGTGCTAGGAACCCTCATGAGTCTCACAGAGGGACACTCATCTGCCTCCCCACACTTAGCTATTGCCCTGTGGGTTGTGTCCTCTGAACAGGAGGTTTCTGTTGCTGGGTCTAAACTTAGGGGTGTCTGACAACTCCACATTACACATTCCGCATACTTATTGCACTGTCTTCTACAGTGGCAGATGTATTTCCTTCTCACCCTGGAGCCTCCAGTTTCTGTCCCCAATGGACTTTTTCCCTTGTCTCCTCCAACTCCCCCCACTCCCCACCCCATGGCCTCTCTTTGAAGCACTCTTACTGTGGCTTTGCTGTGTGCTTCTGTAGTGATGGAAAGTATGGGGCCTCTTGCCACATACTCGGTGGCCGTTCATATCTTCTCTTCTGAGAAATGTCTATTCAAATCCATTGCCCGTGTGTCTTTCAGCTGGTGCGCCCGAGCCTTCTTTATGTTAAGGTATGAGCTCCTTCCCCGACAGATGTGCTCTTCTGTGGACTCTGCTTTTGATTCTCAGGAATCTGTGCTTGGGAGCACATGGGTTTTGAATTTTTGTGAAGTCCAATTAGAGGTGTGATTGTTTTCCTAATTTCATTTCTGATGTTCATGAGTCGTGTATGGGAATTCACTTCATTTTTGCTATCAATCCCATAGCCTGCAACCTTCGGTCCTTTTTCAGAGCTCATCAGGTTTCTTGAACCTCTTAGCGTTTTTTTGTCTACACAACCACACTATATACAACACGCATTCGCTCTTTCCTGTCCTGCCTAGACGTCTTCCACTTCTTTTATCTTCTTCTTTGCTGCCACCCTTCCCCCAGCCCCTGCAGTGCTGGGGAAGGAACCCAAGGCTGTGCATGTGACATGTAAGCATCCCCCCACTCCATGAGCTGCATGCCTGTCCTTTGTTTCCTGCCTGGAACTTCCAGTCCCATGGGGAATAGCAGCGGTGAGGAGCAGGCAAGGTCTAGTCTCGTTCCAAACACACAGTTGTCACTGTCACACGTGTAGTTTAGCTGGGACGTTTTCACAGGTGACCGTCATCAGAGGAGAACTTTACTTTTCATGCCTTGTCTGTTAAGTTCCCCTCTCTCCCTCTCTCCCCCTTCTTTCTCTCCCCCGTCTCTCTATCTTCCTCACAAAAGGGAAAGGATGTTGATTTTGTCAAATGCTATTTGTGCCTCTGTGAACACGATCGTGTGACTTTAGGTCTTTATTTTGTCACTCTGGAGTATGGCGTCTCCATACAGAAAGTCAAGCTTGCACTCCCGGGCTAAGTCCCTTGCTCCACCATGGGGTCTTCCCAAGTTTCCTCGACATTTTGTTACAGTTGGCTTCTGTGCACAGAGGACTGTCTTATGGTTTCCCTTACTAAGAATGACTTTGCCTTGTTTCACTATCAGGATGGTCCTGGTCTCAGAATGAACTGGACACAATCTCTCCCACCCCCTTCTATCTTATTTGTCTAGTTGTCCTGGTTGAATAGACACTTCCTGGCTGTGATGGTTAATTGTTGGTTGTGAACTTGACAAGACCTAGAATCGCCTTGGAGATGAACTTCTGGGCATGCCTGTGGGGGGTTTCTAGACTGGGTTGGTTGAGGTGGGAAGGCCCGCCCTTATTGCGGGTGGCACCAGTCCACAGGGTGAGGTCTCCAACTGCGGGTGGCACCAATCCCCAGGGTGAGGTCTCCAACTGTGGGTGGCACCAGTCCACAGGGTGAGGTCTCCAACTGCGGGTGGCACCAATCCACAGGGTGAGGTCTCCAATGGAATAAAAATAAGAATGTGAGGACCGGCATTCAACCCTCCGCTTCTTGATGGTGGATGCAATGTAATGGGCTGCCTCCAGCTGTTGCTGTGACTCCCTACAATGATGGGCTGTACCTTTAACTATCAGCAAAAAGAAACCCTTCCTTCCACAAATTATCTTTTTCAGACACCTCCTCCCCACCCCCAATGAGAAAAGAAAAAAAGAACTAAGCAGTCTTTGGCCCCCTCTCCTCTCTGCAAAGAGAGTCCCTCTCTCGGGACTCTGGGCCCACTTCGGGGATCATCTGGGGCTGAATCACGATCACTCCGACTCTTCGGTCGGGACGTGCCCCCATTTTCAGCTCCAGGAGAGTCTCCCTGCCTTTCCTGTCCCTCTTCTTTGATCTCTGTGCTCCCATGAGGTCTCTTCTCTGTGCTCCTATTAGGTCTCTTTCTGGAGACAGGCTTCCCCTTTGCCTTCTGTCAACGTGAGGTTTCTGGAACAGTTACAGCTTCTCGTGGTCCATTGTCTCAGTGGTCTGAGAGCTGAAAGAAGGTGTTCAAACATCTCTCTGGAATATCTTCATTTTAGCCAAGATGGTTACAACCCAGGCACTGGCCAACTGCTCTCCTCTTCCAGCCCCATCAAGTTCTGACGTCTAGAAACAGCCAGCTAGGCATCTTTTAAGTGAAAATGACATCCTGTGAGCTTAAAAGGAAGGAACCAAAGGGGTCCAAGCTGGACCCAGCCAAGCTGAGCAATCTCAGGTTTCCCCTGCTCCTGCTCCTTCATGAATCTTTCTGTTTTTTGTTTGATTGACACAGGGTCTCATGGAGCCCAGGCTGGCCTTGAACTTTTTAGGTGTGTCAACCAAAAGCACAACTCTCATCTCAAAGGGGATTAGAGATAGTTCACTCTGGAGCCAAAAGTGAGGGACCACAGCCTGAGAACACAGATTCAGGCTACCCTGAATCCCAAGTTCCAACATCATAACAGTTTCAAAGGAAGTCATAAACCAAGGTAGTTTTCAGATGCATTGATGGGAGATAAGGCAAGTGGGTTAAAGCAGTGGTGGGGTGGGGTGGGAGTTTTGGGGAATGGAGGGTGGGGGGCAGAGGTGGGGGATATCTGCTGTATCCTCAACTGCTCAGCTGCTATCTGTTGATATTCTTAGCCTTTGGGTTGGTAGAAGTTAGTGCTGTGTTATATTAATAAGTTCCAGAAGTTTGTACTAGTTCCACACAAGGATGTTAGCTCAGACACGGAGGTGGGTAAGGAATGGCTCTTAGTGGGAGAGGGAAATGATGGCTAATGACAGTCCCAGATAAATTGTAGTTAGGCTCTGGACCTGCAACATTCCAGCCTGTCCACATCCAATGAAACCAATAAATCAATAAATCATCCCTGGAGAAGGTTCGGTAGAAAGTGTTGTGTTTTCTTCCTCCCCCAAGAACTTTTGTCCATGTAGGACAGGATGATCTGGAACTCTTTTTTTTTTTTTTTTTTGGTTTTTCGAGACAGGGTTTCTCTGTGTAGCTTTGGTGCCTGCCCTGGATCTCGCTCTGTAGACCAGGCTGGCCTTGAACTCACAGAGATCCACCTGGCTCTGCCTCACAAGTGCTGGGATTAAAGGCATGCGCCACTGCCGCCCAGCAATCTGGAACTCTTGATATTCCTATCATGCCCTTCCAAGCCATCGTGCCCCTCTGTGACTCCCTTCTGGGACTACTCTTCTTCCTTTCACCTGACATTCACACCTCAGCCTCTCTCAAGGCTCACTTCTTACAGCATCAACAAGCCACCTTTCTGGTCCCCTGTGGCACCTGTGAGATCCCGTGGTCAGGCCTCCCACAGCTTACCGATTCCCTGAAGTTTTGGCTCTGGACAAGTCTTAATTAATATCTTTGTTCCTGGACTCTAGGAACGGCCTGGCTTAGTAAGAACTCAATAAATATTTGCTGAATTAATGAAAATGTCTGTGAAAGATGAGACTTCTGCGACACTGTTTGTTCTTCAGCAAAAGACGGAGCCACCAGCCACAGCAACAAAGTCCCAGTGCTGGCATTTCAAGCCTCAACGAGCTGGGGACAAACGCTTATGACCCCTCTGTTGTTTAGCATCCGGGAGGAAATGGCTCTCTTCGCAGGTGGGACTCTCCTGGGGCAGGAGAATAGAGAGTTTCTAGAGGAATTCTCTTAGTCAGTGTTCTATTGCTGTGAAGAGACACCATAACCAAGGCAACTCTTACAAGGGGAAGCATTTCACTGGGGGCTGCTTACCGTTTCAGAGGCTTAGTCTGTTGTGATCATGGTGAAAAGCGAGAACTGGAGCCGTAGCTGAAAGCGCTACGTTCTGATCTGTAGGCTGCGGGCACAAAGAGTAACCGTGGGCTTGGCAAGGGCTTTTAAAACGTCAAAGCCCACCCTCAGCGACACACTTCCCCCAGCAAGGCCACATCTACCAATCCTTCCCAAACAGTTCACCAACTGGGAACTAAGCACGCAAATGGGGGCATTCTCCTTCAAATCACCAATTCAAGATTACTATATGAATTAGGCTCTGGACCTGCAACTCTTGTTCACACAGCAGAGGACGATTGGAAACTTCTCAAACCATAGGAGGACTCCCTGTGTATGTAATAAGACATGTAATAAGACAGCATGCACGGAAAAAAGCCATCTCCAAGGCTGAAGAGATAGCCCAGCAGGTAAGGTAGCGAGAAGAGTTGAGTTTGGATTCCCAACACCCACATGAAAGCTGGGGGCAGTGGTGCACATCTGTAATCCCAGTGCTGTGACAGGATGGGATGACAGAGAGAGGTGGATCTGGAGGGTTTGTTGGCCAGCCAGTCAAAATGGCAAACTCCAGGTTTATGAGAGCCTCTCTGTTTCAGACAATGAGAGGGAGAGCGATAAAGGAAGATGTGGTGGTATTGTGTTCCCCAAAATACTGTGTACTTTAATAAACTTATCTGGGGTCAGAGACAGAACAGCCACAATATTAAACATGAGGATAGGCAGTGGTAGCATACGCCTTTAATCCTAGCATTCCAGAGACAGAAATCCCTCTGGATCTCTGTGAGTTCAAGGCCAATTGGAAACGGCCAGGCGTGGTGACACACGCCTTTAATTCCAGTAAACCAGCCTTTAATCCCAGGGAGTGGTGGCAGAGAGCAGAAAATATATAAGGCGCGAGGACCAGAAACTAGAGGCATTTGCCCTGGAGAGGCATTTGCCCTGGAGAAGCATTCAGGCTTCTAGCAGCAGTTCAGCTGAGACCCATTTTAGATGAAGACTCAGAGGCCTCCAGTCTGAGGAAACAAGACCAGCTGAGGATCCGGCGAGGTGAGATAGTTGTGGCTCGTTCTGTCTCTCTGATCTTCCAGTGTTCACCCCAAAACCTGGCTCAGGTTTGATTTTATTAATAAGACTCTTTAAGATTCATGCTACAGGAAGACATTGACCTCTACATGTGCAAGCATAGGTGAATGCACCCTCATTCACCTGAGACTGTGTAAGTGAAGCTGGAGAAAGGATGGAAATGGGTAAGTAATAGAGACTCTTATGGTGTAGAGCCTTTGATCTTTCCTACATCTCTGGCCTACTTCCATTCTTGAAGGTGCCTTTCTCTGTCTTAATGAACAGTCTCTATTTACACCACTATTTGCAAGCCTCTCAGAGATCCAGTTATTTGTTTTGGGACACAGGAACCTGGAAATCTTAGCAGGTGCATTTGAGATGCTCTGATCCACACCTATAGTGTTCCACTCATGTGTGGTCTACTGACCAACATCAACGTGTCATGGAGTCCAGTGTGTCTCCTCTTGGAGTTTCTTCTGGGCTGAAACCTTCCCAGCCCTGTGCAGTCTCCCTATTCTGGCTCCAGGTGACAGTAGGATCCTTTTATCCTCCCATGGTGAGACTCCCCCTCCCTCCCTCCCTCCATCATCCCAAGCCTCAGATGCTACAGCATCCAAGTCCCACCTGACAGCCGAGCTTTGCCAGGGTTCCCGGGGCGTTTGAAACCTTGTTCTGCAACTCAGACATTTCAAATAATTTCTAGTGGCCCGGCTTCTTTCCCCCCATGACCTGGGGGCCAATCCTGAAGCCCCATGTCTTCCCTGATCTTCTGGTTGGGTGCCCCTCTGTTACTAAGGCAACTGAACATCCCTTTTATGAGTTCTTAGTCTTGTTAATAAAAGAACTGAAAAAGGAACTGGGAAGGAAGCTCGAGGACAATTTTATTATAAATTGAGAGAAGAACAACAGGACAGGATAGTTGTGTTTGT
Source organism: Peromyscus aztecus (assembly GCA_902168405.1). Taxonomy (NCBI): domain Eukaryota; kingdom Metazoa; phylum Chordata; class Mammalia; order Rodentia; family Cricetidae; genus Peromyscus; species Peromyscus aztecus. The sequence continues at coordinate 13,621 of CABHPQ010134540.1, forward strand.
GCTACCCAGAGAAGCCGGATAAAGAGGAAGAGAGAAAGCCATGCCATTTGTAAGGAGCCACATTGTGGAAGTGGGAAGGGGGAGAGAGAGTTGATTTCAGAGAGAGCACAGAGTAGCATAGAAAATACACCCAGGCTTTGGCCAGTGTCTAAAAGAAAAAGAGGTAAGAAGAAGAAAAATGAAAAGTCACACTTTTCTGAAGTCTTAGCAGAGTTACATGGAAGTTGCTCCTTAAGCAACTGTGCCAGGGAGGGCTTCTGGGAAAGACAAGTGCATCATCTCATTAAGGGGATAATTATTCCTCCCCTCTCCTTAGCATGTCTCTAGGTGAGTCAGATTTCCTGGTGGTGGGAGAGTTGGGGGTTGGACTCCTGGCTAGGTGACTGACGGTCCAGTTGGATTAACTCTTAAGGAAGAAGGAAATTGTATATAATGTTCTAACAAACAAACAAAAGTCTAGCCCGGTGTGGTGGTACACACCTTTAGTCCCAGCATTTGGGAGGCAGAGGCAGGAGGATCTTTGAGTTCGAGGCCAGCCTGATCTACAAAGTGAGTTCTAGGACAGCCAGGGCTACACAGGAAAATCCTGTCTCAAAAAGAAGAAAAAACCGAAACAAAACAACACACACACACACACACATACACACACACACACACACACACACACACACACACACTCACAAACTCCTCCAAAACCCAAAAGTCTTAAGTTTTCTTCATTTTTATTTATGTATATGTGTGTATGCCTACTTCTCTGTGTGTACACCATGTGCAAGCAGTGCCTTGGAGGTCAGAAGAGGACACTGGATCCCTTGGAACTGGAGTTACAGGTGGTTGTAAGCCACCAACATGGGTGTTGGAAACTGAACCTCGGCCTGCAAGAGCAGCAAGTACTCTTAACCTCACAGCCATCTCCCCAGCCTCTAAAATGTACTGTTCTAGTCTTTGGAGCAGGTCAGAATGTCACGTCTTCACTCAGGGTCAGAGGTAGACTCCGTTATGGAGGGGTCCATTCTCAGTGCCCTCTAAGGCTACTAATGCCTGTTTAGGTACTTACCACTTTCTGCTCCAGATCTACACACTAACTGCCCTGGTTGTCCTTAGCTCCTCTCTTCCACTCTGCTCCCTAACAGCCTTGCAGAAGCAGGGACATGGCCAGGTACACACCAGGCTCTCAGGCCTTGCAGTGACACATGCATGGTACTTGGCTGATGTCCTTGTTTTTTTTTTGCATAGCCAGCAGAGAGAGCTCAGCCAGGTTTAGGGACACATTTGAGGAGTGGCAGGAGGCTTGTGTGGCTGGAGGTCAGACAGTGAGGGAGGGAGAAGGAGAGACAGGGGCAGGCTCAGGGGTAGGGGCTGTGGCCCTTACTGATTGGTTCAGGTTCAAGTTTTCCTCAGAGTGGGATGAGGCGTGCAGAGGGCGGGGACTTTTTGAATGTGTCAGGATTTCCTGAAGACTCTTTAGGCTTTGAATGACCTGGAGCAAGGGCAGGGACCAGAGGAATCTGACTGCTTCTGGCTATGAAACTCTGGCTCCTTGGGTTCGGGGTTGTTTAGTTCACAGATCACTCCTTGGGATTCAGCCCTTGCTTCTAAGGGGCCCCTATGGCCAGGTCCCCAGGCCCTTACCAGCCACCTGCTGACTCCCCTGACCTCTCTATTCAGCCTGGTCTCTCTTTTCTGGGCTGTAGGCCGTAGGTACCTGTTTCTCCACATTCAGCCTTCTGAAACCATTTGTCCCATGGCTAAATCTGCTTCCAATCTGGGTCTCAAATTCTGCCCCAACCATATGGGATGGACTGTCCCCAAAGCACGGCCCTGGGCTTGAATGCCAAGCCTGCTGTGTGAGGTCAGGAAATGCCTGGGATCTGCTTGGGCAACATGTCCTTGAAAGACAAAGGAAACAATATCCCTGTAGAGGAGCTGAGGGTCCACGTCTACAGAGAGTGAAAACCTTAACTCCCACCAGTCTCTACTGTCTTCCTGGTGAGCAGGCCAGGAGCAACAAGGACAGCTGGCCAGCTCATCCTCACTGCCCTGGATCTTCTGGGGTCAGTCTCAGACTTACATCAGGAACACCCTTATGTGGCACCTTAATGTGGCTGGCCACCCTTATTTTAAACACGTGGTATTAAAAAAAATCTTATTTATGTGTGGTTGTGTGCATGTGCGTGCCCTAGCATGTGTGTGTGCACATATGTGTGCATGTGCATGTGTACCTGTGCACATGAGGAGGTCAGAGTACAACTTGAGAGTCAGATATCTCCTCCCGCTGTGGTTTAGGAATCAAGTTCAGGTCATCGGGCTTGTACAAGTCCTTCTACCTGCGGCGCCATCTCGAGCTAGCCACCCTTCTGACACGGTTGGACTCAAGAAAACTGGGAGTTAGGAGAAAGCATCCAGAAGCAGCCTCCCCGTTGCCGGCTCAGGTGGAGATCTAGCCAAATACCTTACAAATGGAGTGGGTCAGACACATTCCTCTTCCCAGAGCACCCAAGTCTGAAACATCCTAGGAGTGACTCTGTCCCCCCCAAACGGACAAATCTACTCCCCACTTCAGAGCAGAGCCAGCCAGCTGCGCCTTAATCACCCCCTCCGTTTACGCCCGCATACCCTGCGGATCTCACGTTGCACATGAATTCTTTTTTAAAAAGCCCTGTCTTCTCCGGAGTTCATGACTTTTCCAGATTCATCTCTTAACAGATCTGCCACGAGAATGAACAAAAGATGCTCTCATTTAAAAGAAAGGACAAAGGAAAAGGCTGTCGGCTAGGAGAGAGGAGCTGGGCTCTCAGCGCCAGAAGCCTCAAAGCTGGTGTCTCATTTTTGGCAAATGGCTCTCTCCACTTTTCTGCTCCTAAAGGCAGAGGGCGGGAAGGTGCCTTGTGGCGTCTCAGCACCTGCCATGTGAAAGAAAATGGTTTTTACAGCAGACTTGCAAGATAAGTGGACAATCATGGATGTGGAGAATCTATTTCCACAGACAGGACTTCATAAAGCTGAGGGCAAAGGACAGGACCAGGCTTGGGGGACCTGCATGGGGAACTCTGGAGTACCCAAAGGGAAGAGAGATGGAGCATTAGCAACCCCTCCTGTTGGTTCTGGACGTTCATCTGAAAGACTCCTCTGATGTCACACCCCTGCCTGGGATGGAGGATGTCCCCTGTGTAGGTCCCTGGTGGGAACCCAGTGGGGCTCCATTTTGCAGACAAGGAAACTGAGGCTCAACCAAAGGGAGGGACTTGTTCAGGTCACATTGCAAGAGACCAGATAGATCTCTGATTGCTGATGTGTCCTAGTTTGGGGTGACTGAGGAAAGAGGCCGTATTGGGCATGTTCTGTATTTTTGGTTCTTTGACATCCCACTGTAGCCCTAAGAGGTGGCCTTCTTAGCCAATCCTAGGTTTCAGAGGATGAGGAAATTGGCCAGACCAGACTCCTGGGTGCGGGGCAGGTTCAGTCTCACCTGCTGACTCAGCTATGGGAGAACAGGACCTGGGGGTACGGCACCTCTAGCTCTGTTTCCTTCTGGCCCCGCCCAGTCCTAGGGCCCTGCCCCTCACCCTGACGCTATTGCCTAGAACCCATCACTGCTTCCCAGTTGCCCGCTGAGCTGGCCCATGCCACCTTTGTAAAGTGTCTTTGCTCAGCCAGAGATGCCACTGTGTTGACAGAGGGGGCTGATGTACCTGTTCCTACTAGGGAGGAGAAAAAGACATTTTGAGAATTCCTTTGCAGGACGAAGATGCTCTGTCACCGGCCCCTTTCAGGACAAGAGCCTGGCTGGATGTCCCACGGGCTGGACCTGGGCCATGATGCTGTTCAGAAGTATGTGACCCTGGTGAGGGACAGGGATGGAGACAGAGCTGCCCTGGCCCTTAACCAGCTTAGTTCCTGCCTGACTGTGTGAATTTGGACAGACCTTCTCTAAACCTGCCATCCCACTGCGAGGTTATTGGGCTAGGCTATTTCTGGAGCTTTTTTGGCCCCAATTCTCATTGAGTCCTTCATCTTTTACTAGGTGTTCAATTTCATTTTCACAGCCCAGGATGACCGGGGCCCCAGGCATCAGGGGTTCCTGAGAGCTGGAGAGAGAGGCCTGAAGCCCAGGTTCCTTCCAGGGATGCTGGCCCAGCTCCCACCTCAGCAGGAGGCACCACACTCCCCTCTCATAGCCTTGTCCCAAGTCTTTAAAGCTTTGGAGCCTTGGAATCTGCAGTGTGTTCTCCAGGTCCCTGCATTGATTACTCTTGGACCTGAGCCCGCCTGGCTGACCTAGCTACAGTGGCCCCGGCCACTGACTATGACTCAATTCTGCCCTCTCCGCTCTGTCCCACACCCAGACTCCCTCCAGCAGGACATACACCAGGAAGATTCAATTATTCCTACTTTAGATAGTGTGGAAAACGAAAATCCAAATCCAGAGTCTACCCTAGAAAACACCGGGGCATAAACCCATTCCTCCTCATCAGCGGGGCCAGGCACCCACCTCATGGGTCCTGCCACATGAAGGGAACCCAGTCCTTGCTTTGGCTGTGTTAAATTGTTCATCCCCAGGCCAGTTCCTTGCTTCTCTCCCTCAGCCTCCAGCCGCCTACCACTGCGCTCAGGCTCTCTCTAACGCATCCTTTTGTGTGGCTGCAAATTGCTTTCAGTTCCAGTGAAGTAGGTCTTGAGCTCTGCATAAAGTCAGATCCTCTAGCTCTGGAGGACTGACTTGTCACGGCTTTCCCTTCTTCACAGCCAGGCACAGAGGCCCATTGTTTGCGCCACAAAGGAAGGTGGCATGGTACCTTGAGTGTGACAGAAAGATCCCTCCCTGTGGCTACAGATGCATCACAGGACATGAGCCAGCTAGGGAGGCCCTGGCCATGTGCACCATCCAACATGTTCCCCACATTCATCTGGGAAGGAGAAGCCACATGATCATTGTGATAACCCAAGTGAAGTTCATGGTCACTGAGCCGGTCCTGTGGGCCAGGCAGAACTGAGCAATTCAGTTTCATAGATCTCAGTGGAACTGATGAAGTGGGTCCTACTGCAAACCCATTCCGCAGACAGCACCGAGACTTAGAGAAGAGTCCTACTGTGTGTCTACAAAGTATAGAGGAGGTCACACCAGCATGTGTAGGCCCAGCCCCAGTGTGCCGCTGGATGTCCTCATAGCAACAAGCCCAACTGTTCACTTTCAGTGTAAGAGTCACAGATGAGCAGGATCGCTAGGCCCCTCCGTCCCCTAGCTGGTGGCTGTCATCCACTTTTCTCAGAACGCTGAAGGGTGGAAAGTTATGGATAGACTGGTACGAGACTGAGCCCAGGATCCATAATATTCATTATATAAGGCTTTGCATCCAGAGTGAACAGGGTGGGGAGTGTGATAAGGGGGCTATGCTAGAAGAGCTTGGAGATTGTGCCTCTCTGAGTACCAGGTCTGGGAAACAAGGGCAAGAATTTCTTACCATCTGATGTGGGGGGGCCCAAGAAAGCTTGACCACACAGCTGCCATGACAGGCTTAGAGGCCCAGACACAGCTTCTGGCAGGCAACAGCTGGACCCAAGAAAAGCCATAAGCTGACCCCTCCCAGGGAGGGCCTGCATCCAAGAGGAAACACCTGACATTCCAAACATTCGCTATACCCCTAGACAAATGTCAGCCAATCAGGGTCCTGAACCCTGGAAATCCCCTCACCCCAACCTCTGCTATGATAAAAACCCCACCCTGCCTGGGCTCAGGGCTCTCTGCTCTCACCACTGCAGACAGAGAGATCAAGCTCAGAGCTTGAAATAAAAGACCCTTGTGTGCTTGCACAGGAAACTGGCTCCTTGGTGGTCTCTGGGGGGTTTGTGACATGGGTACAACACCGAGACTTTATTTTATTTTTTTTTTATTTTTTGGTTTTTTCGAGGCAGGGTTTCTCTGTGTAGCTTTGTGCCTTTCCTGGATCTCACTTTGGAGACCAGGCTGGCCTCGAACTCACAGAGATCCGCCTGCCTCTGCTTCCCGAGTGCTCAGATTAAAGGTGTGCACCACCACCGCTCGGCGACACTGAGACTTTATAAACCACCGTCTTGTGCCAAAGGGCCAGTCAGCTAATTTTGTCTTTCCTCTGCTCGTGTCCTATTCTGCGGGTTCGAGAACTGAAACCCTTCTACATTCGCTGGACCCTCGAATTTATTATTATGGAGAGAGATTTTTTTGTGTGTGTCTCACGCCCCCACACTGTCCTGTTTCTGCTTCTTGTCATATATATTTATGTAAATCCACTCCACATATGGGAGAAAAATGTGACCTGTCCCTCCTGACTCCTCTTGTTCCCCCTGTCCTCTCTATTTTCAGGTTCCTTCATCCTCCAGCACAGTCCCCCTTCCACTTGGTCACATACACGTGTATATGTATTGAAATCTAGATGCCAAGTGTGAGGGAAATCACACAGTATTTGTCTTTCGTGTTAAGGGCGGGAGGGCGGAGGCTTCTGCTCATGTGTCCCTGCCGCAGCGGCAGTTCTGAGGGATGTTGTTCAGAGACTGCTAAAGGGTTTCCAGAGGAAAAGACTCTCTTATGAAACTGACATTTCATATTTCTTTTTGATTTTCCTATGCAACAACACGAACATCTCAGGCATGTAGCAGCAAGCATTTTTCTTCCTGGCTTACGGGCCGGTGAGTCATCTGCAGTGGGGTGAGGTCTGCTTTAGGATCTGCTTCTGAGCCCTGTTGGGAACCAGAGGCTTTCGTCTTTGCCACGGCTTCTCCTGGTGTGCTAGCTGGTTTTTAATGTCAACTTGACACAAGCCATCCGAGAGGAGGGACCCTCAACTGAGAAAATGCTCCCATAAAATTGAGGTATATAGGCAGGCCCGTAGGGCATTTTTAAAATTAGTGATAGACAGGGAAGGGCCCAGTCCATTGTGGGTGGTGCTACCCTGGGCTGGAGGTCCTGGGTTCTATAAAAAAAAGCAGGCTGAGCAAGCGGAAGCTAGTAATCAGCACCCCTCCATTGCCTCTGCATCAGCTCCTGCCTTCAGGTTCTTACGCTGTTTGAATCCCTGCCCTGACCATGATGGATTGTGATGTGGAAGAGTAAGAGGAATAAACCCTTTTTCACCCACAAGTTGTTTTTGGTCATTATTTTAATCACAGCAATGGAAACCCTAACTAAGACACCTGGTCATAGTGCAAGAGGGGCAAGTGGGGGGCTGGGACGTGTGCCCCATCTCCGGGTCTTGGCTGGGAGCTGGCAGCTGTCATTTCTGCCATCTTTTCACTGTTCCAGCAGGAGTAGGGCAGAAGGAGGCGTCAAGATTAGCATATGAAAGAAAACCAATGGCAGGACCCCCCCCCCCCCCCCGCCACTGGGAAGAGGCACTTGAGAAAAGCCAGCAAGGAAAAGCTAGGTGCTATAGGAATGACCCATAAAGGGTTGCCACGCCCACGGAGGCCCAGCACCGTGGAAACCTTGACTGTTCTCCAGCTCTGACCCATTTCCGGTCTTGGAAGCATCTATTTTCCCTTAATAAACCTCCTCTTTTGTAACTATCCATGCGCCTCTGTCTAAATTTTCGGGGACACAGAAGCCCATAAATCCCAGCCGCGCCTGTACACTTGAACAATGCACTCTGCTCCCAGCATCAAAGGGACAGGCAAAATCATCCACTACAGTACCCTGCGAGGTTACATGGTGGGGAGGAAGGAGCTAGAGGCAACACCCCTTCCTTACTCCCACGTGGACTCTAAGAAACAGGCGGGGAGAGGTTCTGTGGTCACTTGCGTGAGGGCTGTCTCTCTTCCCCCTCTGCACTGCAGACTCAGCTCCCCCTTGCAGAGTCAGGGTGCCCTCTAGGGGAGGGGCAGAGATCCCCAAGTCTTTCCACATAACGTAAATGGCCTGAGCCCCTGCCCTGCAGGGGCTGGCCTCGAGTTTTCCTGCCGCAGTGCTTCCTGAGGACTTAAGTCGATCTGAGTCTTCATTTCTTAGTCTTTTGATGCTGGTCGTTGGCCTCACTTCCTTCCGTCTGTGCTCTCTTCCCAGCCCCGCAGAACAGGAAGCCAGTTTCATCAAGGTAAAAATGCCTAGGGCGTTAATGAGGCACACCTTTGGGTGCGTCTGTAAGCGCCTTTCTAAAGAGATTTAAAGGCGGAGGGAAGTCTCCTCCGTGAAAGGCGGACTACGGTCCCATCTCATGGGTTGGGGCCCTAAAATGAATAAAAAGGAGGAAAGGAGAAAGCCATGAGACCCTCAGAGCTACATTCTCTCTCTTTCCTGATTGGCACTGTGAACCAGGCTGCTCCCACTTCCATGCCTTCCTGTTAAGAAGGACCGTATTCCTCTGAACTGTGAGCCACAGCAATCACTTCCTCTTTTCTTGAGTTGCTTTCTGTCAGGTACCTACTTACTTGGAGCGCAGCAGCTAATACCATTTGCAAGCCTGGCTGTCCCGCCCCATCCTGTGCCCAGCCACCGGGTGGTCTATTCTATTTCTACTTTTTGGCGGTACAAGAAGCTGCTGAAAGTTCTTTATAGTCTTGTTCCAACTGTGATGAAATTCTCTCCCCAACCTGGCTGGTGAGCTCCGGAGGCTGTTCTGAAATTATCTGCCACAGTGTCTCCTGAGGGAGCAAGCTCTCCGACATGGCGGAAGGTTACCTCCATTCTGCGGCTCATTTCAGCACAAGAAAGGTGTGCCAAGAACCTGATCTTTCTCAGATTTTCTTAGATGTTTGCCACCTCCCCTACCCCAGGTAGTGTGGAGGGCTCTATATCGGGTTCAGTGTGGCTGTGCCCGTTAACTGGGGAAACTCGTGGCAGGGCCCTGGCATGAACAGAACCCCATCTGTTGGGTCTCATTTCCTCTGGAAAATCCCTTCCCCTTAGAGTCATTCCATGACTGTACATCAGTTGCGCTCTCAGCAGGCAACAGGGATAAATGAGGGCAGGTGGAGTTTAGGATAACCTAAACAAGCCCCACAACATCTCAACTTCCTCGACTCACTGCCTCCCACCTCTGACCACCCCGTGAACTGCCACAGGGTGTCTGCTGACTCTGGGGTGAAGAGGGATGGCAGATGTGACCTCTGGCTTTGCCTTAGGCTTCTCCTGGGTGATCTGAGATGACTCCAGAACACAGCATTTGCCTTCTGGGCTCCAGGCGGTCACTCTCTTCCTGGTGCCGGCCTTTGGTCATCTCCCTCAGCTCTTTGACAGCACATGACAGGGTCCTTTGAGAAGTCCATGTTTTCAGGGCCCTTCTATAGAGTTTCCTGCCCACCTGCTATGGCCTTTAATGCAGCTGCCCACCACTCCAGGCCTCTCTGTGGAGTGGGGAATGACTTCCCTGGAGAAGTGGAGTGGGCAGCTGGGAAGGGAAAGAAACAGTGGACCTGGGTCAGAGCCTGGCTCTATTACTATGACTTAGGGCCTCAGTTTCCCCACTCTGTGGTAGTTATAGTCCTAACTCCCTTGAAGATCAATCAGCAGAACCTGACAGACCCTTAGAAATCCAAGTCTCATTTCTGCTCCAGAGGTCAATGTATAAAGTCAGCCCCAAACACACACAAACACACACACACACACACACATACACACACACTTAAAACATGTATGTACACATGTATATATCTATACATGTGCATGCACACCTATAACACCAAATACACAATAAGCAAATCTATATATACATTCATATATATATATATATATGCACACACCTACATGTACACACAGATCTAAAAACACACATTCACACATGCATATACCTACACATGGGGCACACACACAATTATGTACATCTGCACACCCACACACCATGCACACACCTACTTACATCAAATATGCATACACATGTATACACATCTATATGCACATGCATGCACACACCTTATATATGTATATATCAACACGTATACACAAGCATGCATACATACTGACATGAACATGTATACACATATTTATAAGTAGGCACACACATTTATACATATACCCACATACATATCTATAACAAACACCTACACCATATCTAGATACACGCATCTACATACAGACTCCCTGAGACTCAGTAGCACATCAGATACTCTGGAGCTCTGGTCCCAGTCCTACCTGGAGTAGATGACCCATTCTTCTGCTGGTCTTTACAAATCTCCAGGGGCCTCCATGACCTTGTTCCATCATTGGTTGTTACCAGGTTTGCTGCCCCAGCTGCTTGTCCCTTCCATGAAGAGACCCCATCTGATCCTTTCCTAGGACCCAGCCCCTGGCTGCAGCAGAGGAGGAACTTAACTGCTTCCCTGGAGTTGAGTTACCTTTGCCCAAGCAATCCACGCTCCAAAGAAAATCTGCATTCAATTGCCTAAGTGGTTAACATCGCTTGCTATTTAAGTTTTCTTTAGATTATAGAACCCAAGCTATTTGGTGACCTTTGGCTAATATCAGATGTGTGACACCCTCCCCTTTTCTAGTACTGTGCCTCTACTCACACACAGCCTGTAATTGCTGTGAGACTTAATTTGCAGAAAAGGAACGTTTGTCTAAAGAATTACACGAGCTGGCACAGGGAAGTCAAGGTCAGTTGAAATTTCTGGCTAGAGGAAGGAAAAAAAAGGTGACAAGTGTCTTGGATGACAAAAAAAGACCTTGATTATCGCACTGGTTAGTTTTAACTGTCAACTTGACACAACCTAGGATCACGTGAGAAGAGAGTCTTAATGACGAGCTATTCGGAACGAGTCGGCCTGTGGGCATTAATGGATACAGGGAGACCCAGACCACCATAGGTGACACCATTCCCTAGGAAGGGATCCCTGAGCAGTGCAAGAGAAGGGAAGGCTAGCTGAGATCAAGCAAGCAGGGATCCACCTGTTTCTCCTCCCTCTGCTCTTGACTGTGGATGCCTTGTGCTGATTTTCCTGCCCTGACTTCTTCAAAACAATGAGTTAAAACCCAGAATTGTGAGCCGAGTAAACCCTTCCTTCCCCAAGCCGCTAGCTGTTAGGGTGAAAGCCACAGCTGTATAAATTAAGCTGGGACACTTACCATGCAGTCTTCTCAGCCATGGCCGCTCTGCGCCCTCTTCCCCACCCTGTGAAAGACCGTTTGTGTACTTGTTCTCGGGCTGCGTTTGAGTACGACAGGCCCCTCATCTTCTCAGGGCCAACGCTGGAATAAACCTGATTTCCCTACCAACTCTTGTGGATATTGGCTTTCAAGTGGCGAGCAGACAAACCGGGGGTTACTAACAGAGGGGAGAATGTGTGACGAACTGAATGTGACAGAGAGGGGATGGATGGATGATGACCAGCCGTCCCAGCAATTCCTTCCTGCTCTCTCATCCCTCGGCCTGTGTCACACATTCTGACTCAACTCCAAGGGTTGGACCAAATTTTCTCACCCTCTGTAAAGGACACCTATTGCTGTGTATGCCCAGTCTGCCCTCAGTTCTTGGAGCCGACACTTGGTTTGGGGGAAACTCTTGTACCTGTCCTGATCCCCTAATCTCTACCTGTGTGATCTGAATGGGACCTGCCCTTCATTTTCCAAGCACTGGCCAACTAGAATTTGCCCCTGGGTTTCCAAGCCAGGACTCTGCCCAGTGAGTCCTGCCTGTCTGTTATGAAGCCAGGAGGAAGCCTGAAGTCTGCCCAGTGGCTCTGAAAACCATCTGCTGGAAGAGAAGGCATCCTGCTTATGTTAGAGGTGAGGTGGTTGAGAGGAAGTGGGGAGTTGTGGGGGGAAAGGATGAGAATGGGTGTGGGAACTCAGCAGTCTGGCTCCTGGTCCCAGTCTCCCTGGGATCCATCAATGTCCCTGCCACTCCCTGGATTAGTTACACTAAACAAGATGTGACCAATTGTTTCCTTCAATTACATACTGGGACTTGCAGTCAAACATCCTGGCTATCTATCCCACCATGAACATGTGACTCTTAGGTGAACCATAAGCCATTTGTTCTATCTATCTATCTATCATCTATCTATCTATCTATCTATCTATCTATCTATCTATCTATCTATCTATCTATCATCTATCTATCTATCATCTATCTGTCTGTCTATCTTATCTATCTATCATCTATCTATCTTTTATTTATTTTATATTTTTAACATCTGTCTCTCTACATAAACATAAAGAAAATGATGACCATGTAACAATCCTCAATCCTCCCGGGCACTGTGTGATACATGTAAATAGGCATTGAGGAAAGCAGGGTGGTCAATCTCCTTCTCCTGGCAGTGTTTTGGGAGCCTTGAGTGCTTCTCTTCCAATTATTCATAAAATACAGAGTGGGTTCAAAGCACAAGTTTTTTTTGGGGGGTGGGGACAGAGACCAGGTGAAAGAACAGATCATCTGTGGGCAGAAGACCAGACTTCTAGCACTGACCCTGTTCATCTTCCGCCATGTCTTGGGCCCATGGGTGCCACAGCAGTTTAGGGTCACAAGAGGCCTCCGAGACCATCACACTGACCCAAGTTCAAGTTCGCTGATGACTATCCTGAGATTAGACTGAAAACAAGGAATACATTTCGAGATAAAACTCGGCGTTTTTACTGTAAAACGAGGTGGTGACTTCTGAGGACCTCCTGTCAAATACATAATTGGAGTGTGACAGGTTCCCATAATGTAACAGGGATTTCACTGGGCCATGGTGCCCCAATCATCAATTAGCCTTGTTCCCTGCCATTGTCCATCTGTAGGAGGCAAGGCATCATTTTCATCTCAACCTTTAACCCTCTCTCCATGACTGAAGAAGGGTCTGGAAGGGCCTTTGGAAGGTGGAGCCGGGCTGAGACTAAAGCAGCATCTGCAAGCCATGTTTGTGGGAGTTCCAGAACCTTCCAGGCTGGAGTCCCAGGGCACTGGCAGACACAAGGCCTCCACATCTCCAGCTGGGGTTGCTTGGCATGCTTTTCTGCTGTTCTGAGGTGATAACTGTCAGGGTTCATTTGAGTTGCAGACGCCCGCACCTCATGGAAGACAGCTCTGGTGGCAGCTGGGGGGCCGCTCCCCAGGAAGCAAATGGAGAGGAACTGCCCCCTCCATATTTGCTTTGACAATTGGGTACTGCAACATCTCAGGCTTATTGAATCTAAGTCTGTCTTGGTCAGGCTAGCCCTGGGGGTGAACAGTATGCTTTCAAGGAAGCATGCTTTCTAACGAAAGCCACCTCGAGTTAGAATGTCTCACAAGTGACTTCAGGCTCAGCCAGCTACTCGGTGAGCACCCTTTCCCCCAGTGTTCAGCAGAACCTGCCCTTCCCTCCGCTCTACAGCTCTCTCAGACTGTCCCTCAGACACAGCAGGACCCGGGCTCGAATCCTGGTGGCAAGTGGCTGATCCATAAACACAGACACATTACGTCATGGCTGCTTGTGACACTGGGCGTGATCATTGTTTCAGCTGGGCCCATTCTGTCATAAGGCAGGAAAGGGAACTTAGCAGCTCGTGGACCTGGGAGGTTCATGGGGCCTGAAGTATGGCTGGAGCCGGGTACCGAGAAAGAGAGGTTCTTTGGGTCCTGGGCAGGGATGGCTGTTCTAACTCACACCCTGCTTCCTGAACAGTCTTAGGAGGCATCACCGAGTTGTAGAAGAGTTCCTGATGACTGGAGAAGCTGGGAAAGGTTCCAGAGTACCCCAGGCCTCACTGTCCTCTGCTCAACAGGCCTGTCCACCTCAGCCCCACACAACTCCCCACAGGTCTGTTCAGAGGCACCCCCTAGAAGGCCTTTCATACACCTTCCCATGGCTCTCTCTGCTCTGTTGACTCTTAATGCTGTGTGTTCTGCTTTTCATGTGGCAGTGGCTGGAGGAACCTTGGTTGTCACTGCAGAACAGTGTCTCTTGAGGGTGGAGTGGCCGCTGTCACTGACTGCATTCAGTGTTCCTGTCCTTGATTCTCTGGGTGTCTGGCGAAGGGCAGAGAGAAGAAAGCTGGTGAGACCATGCCTCCCTCCCCACCCCAGCTGTGTGACCTCAGGCCAGGCACCGTCCTCTCTGTGGCTGGGTTTTCCCACCCCACACGGGACACTGCGGCCTTCCTCCCCAGTTCCAGCATACACCGGCCCTGAGCAGCACACTGACACAGGAAGGTAAACCAGGCTGGTTAAGTAGGAGCCAGGCTGCTCCACTCAGGGTCCCTTCCCGGCTCATGACTCTGCCTTTGGTCTCCTGGCACCTGAAGCTTGCTGGGAAGGTGGCCTGTTCACCCTGAGACATGACATCCCTCGGGAGAGGAAACACAAGGCTTCTCTGCTGTCACACGGAATGCAGGCTCCCAGCCTGGCCCCACTGTCCCTGTCATCCATCACCTCCCTCAGCGCTCACGCCTGGCTCCTTCTCACTAATGAGGCGGCCTCGGGACTCCAACCCGAACTCTAGTCCTGTCCTCCTTTGTCCTTTCTGTCTCAGCCGGAGGAGGATGGAAATCCAATGATCCTCAGCCGTAAGAGAAAGCAGCCTTGGGAAAGGTGGGTCCTTTCTGGGGCTGTGTTCACGCTCTGCCCCCTCGGAGGGCATTTGCATTGTACTTAGCACATGGCAGTGCAGGTGGCAGTGTGATGTGTAACCTGCGGAGACAGCTCGGCTCATATGGGTATGGAATAGAATGAAGAATTCCTTTTTTCAGGATGAAGTCAATAAGCCGAATCCAATTCCAGGTTAGCTTATAGCAGTGAACTGAAGAATATTCAATGGAGTTCAGTGCCCCAGACAGCAGGCACAAAACATTCCTGCATTTCCCAGCATCCTTCTCGGTTCCTTTGTTGCCGTGACCAATGAACTGTGATCAAAGATGTCTTGAATAATTTCCAGGAAGATGAGTGTGGCACCTTCCTCTGCAGTGTTGACCTCTGGGACCACATGTCCTGGGTGAGGGAGAGACGTTTTCTTCTACCTTCGCTGTTTCTCATCCCAGCACAGAGAAAGCATGAACAAAAATAGAAGCATTGGGCAGGGGATGTGGCTCAGTTGGTAGAGTGCTTGCCTAGCATACCAAACACCCTGGGATCCAGCCCCAGCACTGCATAGCCTGCTGTGGTAGCCCACATCTGTAATCCCAGCACCCTGGAGGTGGAGGCAGGATGATCAGAGCATCATCTTTCTAACTATATAGAGAGTTCAAGGCCAGCCTGGGTTAGATGAGACTCTCTACACACAGGTGCATTGTGTTTGGCAAATGAAGAGACGGCAAGGAAAAATTTTCCATGTTCATTTCCAACATCTCACTAGGCAGTACCAGAAACACCCTCATCCAAGTGAGGCTTGCAGGCAGACTATTCTGGGTTGAGGGCTGTAGATCTTGGCTTGGAGGGTGCTGCTGTCTCTGTTGGGGAGACTTGTGCTTCCCAAGTTCACGCAAAGGCATTCACGAAAGCCAAGCTCAGTTCCAGTGAGACTCAGAGGCTTTTTTTCTCCTTGTGTAGACTGTATTTTCCTCTGAGCACGCCTCCAGGCCCTCAGTCACGAAGGTTTTTCTCCTGCATTATCCTCCAACAGCTCTGCAGTTCTCTGTTCTGTATTTCTGAGATTTGGAGTGATGTACAGAGTGTGAGAGGGTCCTTTTTCACACGTGCAAGTGGAAGTGTTCCAGTAGTGTCTGGTGACACTACCGTCCAGTCCCTGTGTCACCTGTGCTCGCTGGCATGGAGCTTTTACATTTCAGATGCACGAGGGCCACCTTGATCCTGTTTCTTCACTGCCGAATGTCATTGTCTTGGTGTCAGATGGGGTTATGGTTTGCATTTCATTCATCAAATATGGCATAAAACTCATCAGGAAAATGAGAATCAACTTACCTCCCCGATTTTTATACTTTCTGATGCTCATTCTTTTCCTCCTAATGCTCCAAGGCTTCTTTAAAACACACACACACACACACACACACACACACACACGCACGCACGCACGCACGCACGCACACGCACACTTTAAGTTGAAGAACTCTTTTTGCCTTAGTCTATTTTTTTTTATTGCTCTCACAAAATCCTTAAGGCTAGGTAATTTATGAAGAAAGGTTATTAATTTTGGCTCATGACTCTGAAGATAGGGAGTTCAAGACTGGGTGGCTGCATCTGGCAAAGGCCTTGTGTTGTGTCAAAAAATGGTGAACAGTGTCACCTGATGGGAGCACAATTGTTTGTGGTGAGTGATTACCTACAGAGAGGCCAAACACCAGGGTAGCCTTGCTTTTTAAATTGCTTGCTTTTTAAATCAA
>CABHPQ010134542.1:0-14165 GCA_902168405.1 Peromyscus aztecus
ACACACACACACACACACACACACACACACACACACACACAAAAATAAACAACCAAAAAGAAACTTTAAGAAAACAAACAACAACAACAAAAACACCATTCATGTCTAACTTCTGGATTCCAAGGCTGACTGCCCAGACCCTTCATTTTCCACATCTTCCAGGTCCACTCTACTTTTCAGTCCCTCGCCCCCCCCCCCCACTGCGCCCCACAAGCACACCAGCTCTAGCCTTTGTATCTGGCCATGTCGTTCACCTCATTTTGAATGCCTCTCTTGCTTCCCTTCTCCCTTCTCCCTTCCTTAACCCTCATTCCTTTAAACGTCCCTCACCATTCCTGGAAAAACGACATGAGGAGCAGTGGCTGGTGACCGGATCCTGTGTAATCATCCTCCCTCAGGCAGGACAGCTGTCGTTCCTAACAGGAGGCTGCGGTGGCTCATAACTCACAAAGCCACCCATGCACAGCTATCTAAATGCTAAGCACTCACAGAGGCTCGGGCCCGAAACCTGTCTTTTCTGTGCTTTGTGGCCACCACAGTTACCCCAGGAGCCCATAAATAAAAAATTACTTTGGTATGAGTTGTTTTCATTGAGACTATCAGCTATGAAATAAGTTCAAGGCTTCCTTGGATCATTAAACCAAACCAAGTTTGTATATTACAAAAAGATAGATACCAAAATATATGAATTAATTGGCCAAGATACGTTTCAGCAGCTATTCTTACCGGAAAGGCAAAGTCCTGACAGCAGGATTTAATAAAAATACGTGTGTCCTTTGCCTCACGTGTGTCCTTTCCTTTCTTTTCGGCATGATTGACAAACCATACACTATGCAGTAGTGGAGGGGCACCGTTTGATAAATTGCATATTCTCCTAACTGTGAAGCATTGGATCACTTAAAGTTCCCCTGAATTTCTAGACAGCTTAGTATCACATTAAAAGCCAAGCTGTCCATAGTGAAGTTTTCCATGCCTGTAAGTTATGAGCAATTTTCCTTGGCTGGGAAAACATGTCTCAGAACCAGAAATTCAGACAACCAAAAAGGATTCTTCCCTTCATTTTCCACTGCTTTTTTTTTTTTCCAGTTAGTATACAAAACGCTGTATTTCATTACGGCATTACATTATTGTGCATCATTGTATATTGTGTATCACTGAACTTTGCCCACATTGCCCTGCATTCTCACCCCCCCACCCCCCGCCTTAGGCCCCTCCCTCCCCTCGTACCCTCACTCCTATTTTTCGTGTCAAAGGAATTTTTTAATGAAAAATTATAGTTTGCATTTTATTTATTTATGCCGTAGTAAGGACTGAACCCAAGCCTCCCACATGCTAGGCAAGCCCGCTGCCACGGAGCTACCACTGAGTTTGCATTTTAAGCCAAGACAAGGTAGGCATTTAATTTGCTTTGCACTGAAAAGTAAGAGATTTTCTGTACCGTACACTCCTTGTAGGCGACAGTCACCTCACAGATGGTGCTGAGTTCAGTAGGGTAGGCTAGGAGATGGGAGTGTTTCTCTCTATGTTCTTGGGAAGGGTGAGAGAGGAGAAATGTGTCTAAGTGACTTCAGACAACAGGCCAGCAAAGTGTCACCAGTGACCGGAAGGCTCGCTTCTTATTGGTTTTCTTACTCACACACTTACTGAATCCCTGCATCTCAATGAGGTGGGTAGCCCGTCCCATATACGTTTACAAATTAATCTGAGATAAGACACCAGTCTTCAGCCCCTGAGGTTCATCAGCAAGTAGTCTGCTGGCCCTGACTCCCCTAGGTTTATGAATGACAGGAAGCCAGCAGCTGGCCAGGAAGGTGGTGTAAGGGTACCAATGCGCTACATGTATGTTTTCCCTCCCTAATCCGTATGACTGGATTTCTGACTCAGTTTCCCAGACTCTCAACTCCCTGAGACTATTTCTGCTGAAACTGAACTATTTCCCAGAATCTTTTTTTTTTTTTTTTTTGGTTTTTCGAGACAGGGTTTCTCTGTGTAGCTTTGCGCCTTTCCTGGAGCTCACTTGGTAGACCAGGCTGGCCTCGAACTCACAGAGATCCGCCTGCCTCTGCCTCCCGAGTGCTGGGATTAAAGGCGTGCACCATATTTCCCAGAATCTTGTTTGCTGAAATGAACAATAAATTTGTTAACACCTTTCCTCAAGCTGGCTCTTACTCCCTGGGTCCATAGGTACTAAGCTAGTGTACAATTGTAAATGGTTTTGTTATCTGAATTTGCCTGATTGGTGAGAGCTTTGATCATTTGTCAACATGTCAGACTTCAAGGTGGCAAGCCAAGCCTATCTGAATTAGAAACTGTGGGAAAGGAAATGTACCCCAAAAGAGGAACTGTGGCACACAGAGATCTGATTACATCCTGGAGTCCCCAGTTGAGAGCAGAGCCAAGAAGAAACCAGGACCGGGTCAACTCACCTCTTTTATATTATATTATAATTATATTTTATTTTATATTATATTATAATTATGTTATATTATATTATATCTGGGAAGATTTGCAAGCCTGTTTGCCTCAGCTACCCCCCTTTTCTCAACCAGAACCTCCTTATTTCATTTCCTAGAGTCACATAGTTTCCTTTGCTCCTTCAAAAATATAATCCTAGGTCACAAACTCAAATGCTCGAAATAGATGAATAATAAGCATGTGTCTTGACCAAAGCAGCCTGGACAGCATCACTGTAAGGCTGAAAAATTAAAGAAACCTTCCTCGTCCAAGGAGACAGCCGTGATCAGTTCCTATTGGCTACTTCTCAACAAAAATATCGGCCCTGCTTTGCCTAATGATCCAGATTTTCTGGTGAAATCTCAAAATGTCACTCTCACAATCCTAGTCTACTAGACAACACCCATTCTTAAAAACTGGAGAGAGAGGAATGAGCATCTAGCCAAAGCAAGCTTTGCTAAGACCTGGTGGTGGTGAGAGTCACGTGACCGGGAACTGCAGGAGGTTCCTCGTGGCTTGAGGACCTCAGTCCTACAACCAGAAAGCTAAATTCTGCTATCAATCTTGTTAGGCTGGAGGAGGACCTCACATTCAGAAAGGAATTGTAGTACAAATGCATTTTTATGGCAAATTTTTGAGACCTTAACCAGAGAATCCAAACTGACTGTCTATGACTGATGAGACATCTGTCTGCTGGGGATGTCTTTCTGTACGCTGTGAATGTGTGTTGCTCTGGTATTAAAAGCATGCACCACCATGCCCAGCTTCAAGAATAAATTATTAATACTAACAGAATGATAACACTAAACAGTTACTGAGTTGAGTTTACCGCATGTCTGACTGTGTGTGGAATTTTTCCTGTGCATTCTCTTCCTCGGCCCTCAATGCTGAGTAGCGAAAGACATCATTACTCTTCCAACTTAACAAAGAGATGGAAGTTAGTGAGTTGCTCACAAAAGTTTATCCAACTAGCAATGAACAAGTGGTAGACATTCCCAGAGAAGAAGTCTCCACAAGCACATTTAGTCCTCTGGGTCGATTTCCTAGAACATTCAAAGGTGACATCATCACACAGCAGAAAGAGGAAGAAAGCAAAGGAAGAGAGAGGGTCGGAAGGAGAGAGCGAGAGGAGGAGGAAGAGAGGAAGATGAAGAGCCAAGTCACGGGCTCTGGGTAAAATTCAATTCCAACAAGTAAAATCAGGTTAGCAACAACAAACAGATGTTCAAGAGTCCTGATAACAGGATTCGTGAACTCAGCATTAAAAATGGGCACACCAGGCTGGGCGGCCATGGCGCATGCCTTTAATCCCAGCACTCGGGAGGCAGAGGCAGGCGGATCTCTGTGAGTTCGAGGCCAGCCTGGTCTACAGAGCGAGATCCAGGACAAGCACCAAAACTACACAGAGAAACCCTGTCTCGAAAAAACTAAACAAAAAAAAAAAATGGGCACACCAAAACTATGGGATAATGTACCAGAATCCCTGATACCTGAAAGTGACCTGCTCAGAAAATAAGAGCAGTGTTCAAGAAGATGTAGAGGAACGTAACCGGCAATATTTGGATATCTGTGCTGTACAGGTGAACTAAACACTAGTTTTCAGTTTGGGGTTCTCATGGCAATATCTGTTATGTTTATTGTCTCATGATCATAGCTGTTGTGTAACTCTTCATGTGGCACACTGAGTGTAAAGCTATCTGTGGTCCAATCTCCCAGACAACTATATAACTATTCTCTTCCTCGCATAAGAGACCCGAAGATGAGAGGAAGTGAATTGTTCTCAGGCATACAGAGACAGTGGGAGGCTGACCTGTACCAACTGAGACCACTCTCAAACCTGTTCCAACAAGGTTTGGTGCACAATATACATACAGTAGCACTTGCAATCCTCATCACAGTAAATACCATTGTTTTCGTTTTACAGAAGGAGAAACTGAGGCTCAGGGAGGTTAAATGATGCACAGGGTCACTTGGATGGTAGAGTGAGGGAGTTGAGATATGGAATATCCATAAGTTGATTCTATGTACTCACCTATTTTATTCTGTGCACTTCAAAAACATGACTTATACATTGAAATGCTCCCACGGGGCTATCACAACTGCTTCATTGTATATTAATACATGGTTTGTTCCATTACATACTGAATACGAAAGTGGCATCAAAAGTAGACCAGCTTTATCCATGGGTCATTTAATGCAGAAACCTGCTGGCTTTGCTTTATTTCCATTTTGTCATTTTGGTAGATTATGATAAATCACGCTAATAGTCTTTTGGAACCAGAAATTAAAGAGCTGATGATGCTCGGTCTTTCAATAATTATTATTTTTTAAGGATTTATTTATTTATTTTATGTGCAGGAATATTTTGCTGGCATGTGTGTATGTGTACCACATGTGTGCCTAGTGCCCACAGGGATCAGAAAAGGGCATCAGATCCCCTAGAACTGGAGGTATAGATGGTTGTGAGTCTCCTTGTGCTGGGGACTGAACAGGGTCCTCCACAAGAACAGCAAGTGCTCTTAATAATGTCTTGTGCTTTTCAATTATCATACAAGGTATTAGATAGCGCTGTGGCATTTTGAAATGTTTTAGAAGATTCTACTCGTCATGATCTTCCCAACCCTCTGCTAGACTTCATCCTCCTTCACATACAATCCCTCACAGTGTCTTTTCTTCCTTCTTGTCCCACGTGTCCTTTGCCCACCCCATACTTCCTCATCACCCATTTCACCTCCTCTTGGTCTTCTTTCGAGGCTGTTAGGTTTTGCCCACATTTACATCTATATATGGCCTATACCTTATATATAAGGTATACATTTGTACTTTATACACTTTTGTACATTACAGGCTAGGAACTGTATACGAGGGAACACAAGCAGTTGTTGTCAGTGATTAACAAAATTAAGACGCATTTTCTATCTAACCAACAGCAGTAAAGGGGGTGTCTGGGAGCCCTTTCCTTCTCCAGACCCTAAGACCCTCACGTGTTTGTGGTTGTGCGTAGCCTGGATGGGCAGGTCTTGTAAGTGATGGAACTTCAGGTATGTTTGTCTGGCAATAAGCAGGAAAAGCAATAAATGTTGAAGGACTTGTTTTATTTCTCCTTTCCACTCCCTTCCCACACTTCAACTTTCACAATAAATTGATAAGTTATAGATACAATTACTCTCGGTAAAACACATTTTATAAGACAGGATTCTTTCAAAGATAAACTATGTTACATTAAAATATGAGCCTATGACCTTTAAAACTTTAATTTAATTATATATTATATATTGTGTGGGGGGGTATGTACACATGATTACAGGTACCTGAAGAGGCCAGAGGTATTGGGATCTCCTGGAGTTGAAGTTACAGGTGGTTCTGAGCTATTCAACATAGGTGTTGGGAATCAAACCCGGGTCCTCTGGAAGAGCAGTACATGCTCTTAACTGCTGAGCCATCTCTCCAGTCCACAAACTTTAATATCTTGCTCACACAAAGTGCTATATCAATTGCATCTGTCCTTTAGGGACATAATAACCCAGACTGTATCCATCAAATGCTCCCATCATCTCTGCACATGGCTTTTCAGATCACAACTTGAAAGGAAGAGACAAGTTAAGGATTGCACACAGACTCTCTTGCACCTTGATTCAGAAATGTGATGTGGCGCTGCCTGCAATTCAGTGGCCACCCTCAGACTTGCATTTGAGAGTACCTGAAAATGTAAAAAAAAAAAAAAAAAAAAAAAACCCACAGGTATTGGATGGGTAACAAATGTGTTTAAAATAGAATATTATTTTTATGTTTCCTCCATATAATACTGTATGTTTATTGCAACTAGTGTTTGTTGATTCTCCCGCCCCTTTTTCAAGGGAGAAACTTGATTTTCCTAATCGAGTCTGCAAAAGTTGTTTTGTAGGTTGAGGGCATATCTCAGGTGAGGGTGCTCGTCTAACATGCCTCAGACCCTGGATTTGATCCCTGGCATAACCCCACCAAAAGTTTTCTGTGCTTATTTTGTTTCTGTCTTTAAAAAAAAAAGATTATTTGTGTGTGTGTGTGTGTGTGTGTGTCTGTCTGTCTGTCTGTCTGTGTGTGTCTGTGTCTGTGTGTCTGTGTGTGTGTACACGTACATGAGTGCAGGTGTCTGCACAATCCAGAAGAGGGTGTTGGATTCCTGGAGCCAGAGTTACAGACACATGTGAGCCATCAGCTGTGGGTACAGAGAATCAAACTAAGATCCTCTGGAAGAGCAGCAAGTGCTTTTAGAGGCTGAGCCAGCCTGTTTTTATCTTAACTCTGATGTAAATTCATCCATGACACATTTTTTATGTTCCATCTTTTTGCACTAGCTTTGCTTGTAATCTCTCTCATTTTCTAATTAAAAATGAAGACCAAAAGGACCTAGTTCTGTGTGCAAGCGCTGCCTAGAATGTGTGAGGTGTGTTCAATATCCAGAAACACACCACGTATGCATGGACTGCATATACACATGCAGCCAAACACTCATGCACATAAAAGAAAAGTAAATAAATATTTAAAGACTGGAACTTTTGTAAACTTATGATTTCCACCTTGGTCCATTGCCAGTGTTCAGAGTTTCACAGAAGCTGAGTGACTGCCAGAGAGCAATTTCGTCTCGTCCACTATGTGTTTGCTCTTCCTTAGAGGAACAGCAAAGAAACAATCACGTACACTCCTTCAAGGCAGTTTCGGAGCCTGTGTGTTCCTCTCCAATTGCTGCTGTGACACTCCAGGTGTCAGCAGAGCCACACAAGAAAGAATCCATTTCTTGCCCTAGCTTCTAGGAGTAGCTACAATGCCATGAGACCTTTTCTTTTTTCGAAGCCATAACCCTTTCCTCTTAGCCAGTTATGGACTTAGCAAATCTCCCGCTTGTACCTCCAGCTGATAGATGTCCGCCCGCACTCAGAGCTCCTCTAGCTATAATCCCCCCTCTTGAGCAGTAGCTTCGTGGATTCGGATGTGGACATCTTTGGTGCCATGACTGTACCTACCAAAGACAATGAGCCGAGAGTAAATGAGGAAGTGGAAAATGAAGGATCTAAGATGAAATGGCAAAGAAGGGGCAAAATGAAATTGTAGCGTTGATGACAGTATTAGAACTAGAGAGGCATAAGGAGTGGTACGCTGGTCTACAAAATTGTACAGTAAGGCAAAAACAAGCCCTGTTCACTGCTCTTAGTTCATTCCAAGTACATGCACGCAGGGGGAGAGAGAGAGAGAGAGAGAGTCTGTGGGTTGTACTCACTAGAATTCCACTGCAGCAAAACAAACCAAGCAAATGACACGTTTTTAAAGCTTTTGTAGAAAAAAATCCAAATTCTTCTCTTCCTAGAAAAAATGTTTTATATACATATATGTATATATGTATATGTATATATGTATGTATATATATATATATATGCCCCTTCTTTCCTAATTCACCTCTGCATTTCTGAAAACTTCTAGAAGGGTGGATGGAAGTTGTAACATTTGCCTCTTCAGCTGACATCATCACCATCCGAAGACTGACAGAGATTCACACCTGCCCTCCCTCATGAAGTTCCACGCATGGTAATTTATGCCAGTTAAGAGAAAACATGAAGCGAACAAAATGGCTCACCGAGTAAAAGCATTTGCCACCAAGCCTGATGGCCTGAGTTCAAAACTTGAACCCACATAGTGAAAAGAGAGAACAGACTCCCACAAGTAGTCCCTAACAATCACACACGCCAACACACATGTGGGCAAGTGTGTGCACAAATACACACATACACACACACACACACACACACACACACACACACACACACGAACACACACTAAGTAAACTGTAACAAGAAATTTACAGAAAATATTTTAAGAATATGAAAAGTGACTTTTAAAACCGATTTTCTTAGTGTCCTCGCTGCTGCAGGGCTCAGAGGGAAGGCTAAGAGCCATTACCTGAGCTCCCCATCTGTCTAGCTGAACGAGATTTCTTGGCTAAAACTCCATGGAAAATGGCTGTTTGGAAAGTGAAGCTCTCTGGGGCCTTACAATCAACTTTTTTCATCTTTTTAAACCTATCCATTGGGAAATCACTGTAAAACGTATTTCACGGAAAGGATAATCAGATCCAGGCAATACCACGTGGAAAGATATAATAGCCTAAAATAAATTATTCATTTCCCTGCCTTTTAAAGAGTGTGCTGAGAGCGACTTCGACGGTTGTTTCTGACCGAGAACTTTGGTTCCTTACTGCTCTGTGGGTGCAGGAAGGCTGCCCAGCTTCCCGTGTGTCTCTGCCACCCCTGCAGGGTGGTGGTTGCTGTTTGCCCCTCCCTCCCGTCTCTGTCTGCAGCTGCTTTCTGATTTGGGTTTTGCTCATGAGACTTCCTCAAGCAACTTCCTTCCCCTTCTCATTGCTGTGGAAATAGTAACTAGGATACCAAACTCATTAGAATTTTCAGTAAAACGAGGTTAAATGAAATCCTAATAAAGGACTCTCTCATGAGTAAAGTATCTGAGGTTTAAGACAAAGGCAGAAAGACACTGTGCATATGTCCACAATCCACGTGGGATCTGTGGCTGTCTGGCATCTATTTGGCTACTTAGGGGCTATTTTTATCTCTTTTCTATTTTTGTTCTGAATAGGTTAGTATGAGATAATTGTACTTTGACAAGACGAAATATGGCTATATTTTTTAAAAGCAACGTATCGCAAGATGAGAAAAAAGAGGTATCCTCAGCCCTAGAATCAAACCACTCACCAGAGCCATGCCCCTTCCAACACATATGTGACTTCATATAAAACCAGGGCTGTGAACTATACAGTTCAGTAGACTAGAATTTGCTTAGCATGTATAAGACCCTGGGTTCAATCCCTGTCTCTAGACAAACAAAGGGATGTGGATAAGCCCAATAACAGGTAGATAGTCCCAGTGTAGATCATCTATAAAGTGAAATACTATGTAGTTATAAAACCTTTATTATATATACAAACATACATACATAGAGGGAGGGGGCTATGATCACTGTCATAGTGGGTACTTTTGCAGGAGTGTTGATGGAAAAACACTTCCTTTGGTTCCTCAGGAAAACAGTCTGAGATACATCTCATAGGGCCTCTCGGGAGGTCCCAGCAGAATCTAGCGCATCACCCTGTGGTGGTTACAATATTGAGTGTAATTGAGACATACTTGTGAGGATTCGCTGGATTATGTTAACTGATTTGGGGAAGATCCACCCTAAGTGTGGACAGCAATGTGCCATGGGCTGGGTCTTGGATGGTGTGGGGGAGCAGCCCCCACCTTTTTTCCCCAGGATACTCTTGCAGAGTGAGGGATAAGAGATTTAGATAGAAGGACAGAGGGGAGAGAAACAGATAGAAACACAGGACAGCCTTGGGAGGGCCTGGATCCTTATCCACCAGCTCAGAACTTTATTCAAAAGGACTTTTTATAACAATGCCAAGGGGTGAGGCAAAAGACCTCCCTCTTGCTAGATACAGCCAAGTGTAGACCCTTCCAAACACCTGGTACCCAGGCCCGTGGTCCAATCATCCTCTTATGCAGCCCTGCTGGGTAAAGCCAGCTCAGCTCTCACTAGGAAACCTCTGTGGGCTCCCACAGGATGGCCTGAAAAGGAGAAGGGGAGCTGAGCACCAGCACACACCTCTCTCTGCTTCCTGGGCACAGATGCAGTGTGTTCATGGCTTCACACATCTGCTCCCGTGCCTTCCCGCCGTGATGGAATGTCTTCATCTGTCTTCAAACGGAGCTAAAGTAGTTCTTTCTCTCCTTAAGGCTCTTTGCCAGGTGCTCTGCTGCAGTAAAGACAGAAGTAAGTAAGGCATACCCATAGCATTTTCTCCCCCAGTAATGCCCTTTCTGTTAGCTTTCTCTCTTCCTCCAGTATCGTCTTCCTGGTCCCTGGTCCTGCACTCCACACATCAGTATCCTACACACAAGCCCTTCCCTTATGTTTTGCTTTAGTCTTGCTTAAGATTTCACCTTAGGTTGCAAAGTTAAAACACTGTCAAGCAAGGAGATGGGATGCAGAATTGCATTATCCACTGAAACCACCAGGCAAGACCCAGGGGCATCAGTGGACCACAGAGCAGCCACTTATCTTTGGACATCTTGATCTGTGAAAAGGATAAAAATCCAGTTGTTTAAGTTACTCTTCGTTGGGGCTTTTGCTGCCTGCAGCCAAATGTTTTTAAAATGATACACAGACCAATCGAAGTCCTTTGTTGGGAATGTTTTATTTAGAAGTGGAGGCCACAGACCAGCCTCTCTATATGTGAAACTCACAGCTAAGAGCCACACAGCTTGTGGAGACTACAGTTCCAGCCTGTGGTGATGTTGATATTAGAGAAACAAGACAAAAGAGAAAACCTATGGTTTCTATTCCTCCTTTTCTAATTTTTTTTTTTCGAGACAGGGTTTCTCTGTGTAGTTTTGGAGCCTGTCTTGGATCTCACTCTGTAGACCAGGCTGGCCTTGAACTCACAGAGATCTGCCTGGCTCTGCCCCCCAAGTGCTGGAATTAAAGGCGTGCGCCACCGCCGCCGCCGCCGCCACCGCCACCACCACCCAGCCTCCATTCCTCTTTTGACTTAAGGTTTTTCACGCAGGATTTTTGTCACTTGCAGATAAGAATCCTATCTAGTCTAGATAAGAATCATGCTTGGTTTGGGGTGGTTTTTTTATTAAAATAATAGTGGGGAAGAAACCAGGTACCTGTAGGTGAGTATTTGCATATAAGCATCTAAAAACAAACAAACAAAAACAAAAACAAAAAAACCTCTGAACGCATACACTAAATGATTTGTGGGGAAATTTAGAGCAGATGAGGAGAAGAAGAGCCACACGTGTCTCTTGTACATTACACATTCCTCAATTTTTAACTTCTTATAACAAGCTGTAACATTTTGTCATTTTAAGAAGCTGAAAAGCAGCAGGAATTCTGAAATAGTTGGTGTGTGCTCTTATGGTCACTTGTGATAACATAAAACCCGTCTAAACAAGGATCCATTACAAACTGGCAAACCACACAACCAACCTCCGAGAGGCCACCAAAGACGGCATTGCACAAAGCCAATAACGATGTGCAGAGAGGAGACTGAGTCTAAGAGGCTGTGCCCAGTTTCTGTGGCCAGGGCCCCACACCCAGAGAATCCCCTCCAAAATCCAACCCAGAGAACAGCACCTGAATCACTGCGCTCTGAAACAGGCTTATCTTGTTTTGCCCCCGTCCCTCTTTGCACTTCAGATAGACAGGAAACTCTGGAGCTTCCCCAGGCGAATGGGTGCGAAGGGGTGAAGGTGGCATGCTGGATTAACCACAGCACACAGGTCGATGGGATGGAGCCAGGAACAGAAGGGAGAGGGTGACAGAAGACAGACAGGATGCCGGCTCAACAATGGGACACTTGGTTCCTGATTCCCTCGGAGCACACACCGGTACCGTCATAGCACGCTCAGGGTAGAGACGACACCGGGAAGCGGAGTGCATGCAGCTGAAGAAAAAGCAGGGGACAGTTCTGAGCAATGCCACTGGGATCTCAAATGACATCTGCGGGTGGGGGAGTGGGGGCGGTGGCAGGAGTAGAATCCAAGGAAAAGACTGAGAAGATCCCTTGAAGCCAGGAGGCAGCATCCGACTGCAGTAGGTCGATCTGAAGTCTGGACAGAGGGACTGAGGCAAAAGCTCAGAGTTAGGCATTGTAAAATCCGTTACACTTAACACATACTGTGTGCTTTCGATTCATATTGCATTTAATCCCCCCCCCTCCAGATCCTGGGAGGAGGAGGGAAACTTCTCATTTCTTTTTTCTGAAGAAACAAAGTAGACAGACGAAAGACAGACGAATATGAGGAGCTAGCTACCTAGCTCATGAAGCACTCACTCAGCCCTGGCTGCCATAACAGAGCACCACAAGCTGGGAAGCGTGCTTCCTCGTAGGTCTAGAGGCTGCAAGTCAGAACAAAGTGTTGGCAGCCTTCGTGTCTGGAGAAGCAGAAGGCCACCATCTTGGTGTGTCCTCAGATGGCCTCCTCGCTGTGTACTCACGGAAAGTCATTTCTGTTCTCTTCCTCTTCTTATAAAGGCGCCCAGTCCCATCAGATTAGGGCCCTATCCTGATGACCTCAATTCACTGTAATTACCTCCTCGAAGGCCCTATCAATAAACACAATCCTATTAGGGGCGGGAGCTTCACTAATGTGAAGAGGAAACAATTCGGATAATGAAGTAGCAAGCACCATGTGACTTAATATTTGCTTTTAGTGTTTTATTTTAGTGTGTCTTTTACTGAG
Source organism: Peromyscus aztecus (assembly GCA_902168405.1). Taxonomy (NCBI): domain Eukaryota; kingdom Metazoa; phylum Chordata; class Mammalia; order Rodentia; family Cricetidae; genus Peromyscus; species Peromyscus aztecus. The sequence goes on from CABHPQ010134542.1 coordinate 12,747, forward strand.
GTGTGTTTTAACTTACGGCTAAGTTTGAGAGCATCTTTGCTTTGTTTGTTTGGGTTTTTGTTTGTACATGTGTGTGCCCATGTGGAGGTCAGAATTTGACATTCGACCACTTCCTCAATCACTCTCCACCTTAATTCACTGAAGCAGGATGTCTTGCTGAACCCACAGCTCAGTGATTCAGCCAGTCCAGCTGGGCAGCTTACCTTGGGCTTTCCTCAGCTCTCCAGAGCGCTGGCCGTGCAAGTGGGTCACCACTTTTATGTGGGCTCTGGGGATCCAAACTCGGGTCATTATGCTTACACCGCAAGAGCTTTACCCCCTGGTCCATCTCCCCATCAGTCCTCCGTGAGTTTTTAATACATGTATTGTCCATCTGACCTAGTCTGTGCAGAATGTGGCACTGTATAAGGGATGGGTGATACCGTTCTGTAGGCTGTGAATGTGTCGCTCTGATTGGTTGGTAAATAAAATGCTGATTGGCCAGTAGCCAGGCCGGAAGTATAGGTGGGGTAAGCAGACAAGGAGAATTCTGGGAGGAGGAAGGGCTGAGTCAGGAGACGCCAGCCCGCCGTCCAGGGAGCAGCATATAGTGGCACACAGGTAAAGCCACGGAACACGTGGCGACATATAGATGAACAGAAATGGGCTGAGTTTAAGTGTAAGAGCTAGTCAGTAGTAAGCCTGAGCTAATGGCTGAGCAGTTTTAATTAATATAAGCCTCCGTGTGTTTACTCGGATCTGAGCGACTGCGGATCCGGTGGGACACAGGAAAACTTCCAGCTACACAGTACAGGACTCCTCATCCCTCTCCACCAGACCACCTGACAGCAGCAGGTGTTGCCACTGGCAGATTTTACAGCAGCCAGAAGAACAGACACAAGGCCCACACCCAACAAGACTTCATCTCAAGCTCCGTTCACCATATAGAGTGTGGGGCTTCCACCTGAACCAGTCCCATGTTCCACTACCCGGTTCTGGAGCCTGGGAGACTGGCCCTTGAAGCTGTGTTTCCCATGGTATTTCTCTACTCCCTCGCTGTCTTAACTAGGATTTCTATTGCTGTGATAAAACTCCATGACCAAAAGCAACTTGGGGGTGCAAGGGTTTATTTCAGCTTACACCTCTCAGGTCACACTTCATCACTGAGGGAACTCAAGGCAGGAACCTGGAGGCAGAAACTGAAGCAAAATCCATGCAGGACATCGCGTACTGGCTTACTCCTCATGGCTTGCTCAGACTGTTCTCTTATACAACTCAGGGTCATCTGCCCAGGGAGGGTTGGCACCACCCACAATGGGCTGGGCCCTCCCACATCCACCATTAATTAAGTAGATGCCTTACAGACTTGCCTACAGGCAATCTGATCAGGACATTTTCTCAGCTGAAAGTCCTCTTCCCAGACGACTCTAGTTTGGGTCA
>CABHPQ010134543.1:3128-20596 GCA_902168405.1 Peromyscus aztecus
CCCTCCCTTCCTCCCTCTCTCTCTCTCTCTCTCTCTCTCTCTCTCTCTCTCTCTCTCTTTCTTTCTATTTTCTGTCAACTTAACAAATCTGAGGAGAGGAAACCTCAACTGAGAAAATGTCTAAAGAAACTGTCCTATAGACAAGCCTGTGAGACATTTTCTTGGTTGATGACTGACTGATATGGGAGGGCTCAGCAGTGACACCCCTGGGCAGTTGGTCCTGAGTTGTATAAGAAAGCAGGCTGAGCAATCCAAGATGAGCAAGACAGTAGCTAGGGCCCCTCTATGGCCTTTGCTTTAGTTCCTGCCTCCAGGTTCCTGCCATAAGTTCCTGCCTTGACTTCCCTTGGTGATAGAGTGTGGCATCAAAGTTGTAAGCCTAAATAAACCCTTTCCTTCCCAAAATGCTTTAGGTCATGGTGTTTTAACACAAAAATTGAATCCCTAGCAAAGATGATGACCATGGTTAATAATGCATTATATTCTTCAAAAAGAAAAAAGAGAACATCACTAAAGTATTTTATCCACAAAAACATAGTCATGTGAAAATAAACTTATTTTACATGATTATTATTTTACAGCATAAACATAATCTACTGATGCTCAAAAAGAAGAGAGGGTTATTTTTTGTTGTTATTTTTGTCACATGAGAAACATTTTCAATGTAAATTGTTATTTTCACCACTAACTAATAAACTGATATTTTATAATGACCTTAAAAGAAAAATTATAAGGCTAGAAAGACAGCTCCAGGATTAAGAGGTTTCTATTCTTCTAGACTTGAAGTTCTGTTCCCAGCACCCACGCAGGCATATCATAACCACCTATATCTCCATCTTAGGAACCCAAGACCCTATTCTGACCTCACAGGCACTGCACTCATGTGATATGATTCACACACGGTGGTATTAAAATACTACAAGTAAATATTTAAAAAATAAAATGGAATTATGAATAGTAATGCATTGTGTATTTCAAAAATTGCTACAGGAAAAGATCGAGTAGATGAATAATTTTATCACACACATATATATGAAGGGGCAGTTATTCTTGGTTCCATCATTCTACAATGTATTTAGATGTCAAAATATCACATAAATGCTGTGAATATTATCAAATAAGAATTATATGAGGCCACTGTTCTGGACTAAACTTCTGTATTGCCCTGTAAGATTTTAAGACCAGACAAAATCTGAAGTAGTCACTCACGCTACATCACTAGCTCAATGGAAATTACTATCTAACCTTCTGGAAAATTACAGAGTCCTATCTACCAAACCAACCAATGGGAATGGCCAAGAGCTACCTCTGTGTTTTTCCTACAAAAGTGTTTTGAAGTAGTCTGATTTTAGCCAATCAGGTATCATTTCTATCGTCTATCTACAACTTCCTAGAAAAGTAAAAGGAAATGATCAATCTTTATTTCCTTTTTTCTTTTATGCCTTCTTTGTCTGTAAAACCTGTATCTGCTCAATCTGTCACAGCACTTATCTCATCCGATGTGATGGAATGATAGTCAACTCTAGAACTGGAAATAAAGCTCATCAGTACTGTACAACAGATTATTCTATTAAGATCTTCATGATAGCTTCCCCTTTGAGAAGGTATATATGTATTTATCTGTTGAGAAAAATCTTGAGCTGGCAAAAGTGGGTGCCTGGCACCAAGAATTCAGTCCCCAGAATCCACATGGTAGAAAGCAAGAACAGAATCATACAGATTGCTTTATATCCCACAAGAACATCATAGCACAAATGCATACCCACCACAAATAAAAACATATTAAAAACATAATTAAAGCAAAGTTTAATAAGAGACAAATATATAGTAAACAGGATACATCAATCAATATTTGGCTATAGTTAAATGTTGTTCCTCTGTTTAAGAAAGTTGGAGCAGTCTAATAAAAATATTTTGTCCTCAAGATTTGAAATATCAGTATATCTTGGGCCTCTTATTTAGAGTAGAAATAACTTAAGTATATATATTTCCATTGTGACAATCAAGTATCAGTGAGACATAGAGATTCAGAATATTTTCCAAATTATTATTACTTCAAAGGAAGTGCAATCCCATCTTTACAACTTGAAGGACCTTGCCCAGATTGTTCAAAGTGAAAACTGCCACCCGAGAATGCATTGTTTACAGGAGTGGTCAGGCCTCATCCAACAGGCTGCACATCCTGTTCTCCATTAAAACTCAGCTTACCACCAGACACAGTGTCTATCTTGAAATGAAATTGTTAAGAAATCTGGCATTTTATAGCATTGCTCTGTGAAAAGCTTTTTGAGTGCTGAGAATCCTTTCCTCAGAATGGGGCATGCTATCATCATCCACATACAGCCATGGAATTGCAGGTCTCCAGTGATGCCTCAGAATGGTTGGTTTCATCACCCATGGAAGTATGATGAAACCCTCATGATCTTTGTAATATTCTTTCTTTGAGACTGACATCAATTTTTTTTCTTTTATGTGAAAAGAATTTAAAGAGATTCTAATTTTGGTGCATAGACCATGGTGTTGCAGTTCCCAGCAGTTCTAATGACTGCAACCTTTCTGCCTCTCTGGTCATTTTCATACCACTGATTTGCTGTTAGCATCTGATCACCCTCCATACTCCAATGCAGATAGATGAGTGAGAAGCAAGCAGCTTTTGCTTTGTTAAGAAAAGAATTTCCAGTATTGCTCATTCAAGATGTTAACAGCTATGGGAAATCACAAATAGGGGAGATGTGCAATTTAAGTTCTGCTGCCCAATGAAGTAGAAACACACTTTCTATGATTATGCAGGCTCAGTTCCAAAAGAAAAGAAAAGAAACCTCAACTTAAACATATATTGACAGGCTAAACAACAGGAAAATCATGTCTGGTTATGAGCACCTAGCCACCTATCCAGTTCTAGTGAATTAATAAATTGTGGAGGAAAATCTAAAATTGCCATTATAGTGAACTTGCATAATACATAACTACATTATAAACATTTGTCCTTATACCCATAGGTAAGTAGAGCCCTCAGCCTTCGTCAAGGACCCTTCTCTTTGCAACAAATGGTGACCACTATAGAAAATGACACAGATCGAAACACAGACTTATGGAAGGCAGACCAATGGATACATCTATAGAACACTCCCACACCTGAGGCTCAGGGAACATGGTGGAAGAGAGGGTAGAAAAACTGTAAGCAACAGAGGATGATGGAGTTTGCTGTGAGATTGTGTCTCTAGTAATGTGAGAGAAGCTATACCCATAAAGTCTCACCAACATGAACTCACCAGCTAAACATGAACTAACAAGGATGACATCAACAGACATGTAAACATGGAAAGGGAAAGTCCATGAGGTCTCAACCCCACATAAAAAACTTCAGGCAATGAACAATGCTGAGAACAGAAGAAATAGTCTTCCCTAGGGAAGAGAACACCAGTTGATTATCCAGTAACAAATAGTCATCCTTGAAAACATATACATACAACATACACACAAGTAATACTCTGTAGACTGCACAGGTTGTATTTATATATTTATGAACACACACACACACAGAGACAAATACAACAATTAAAGAAAATACATCATGAATTTGAAAGAGAGCAAAGGGGAGGAAGGTATATGGGATGTTTTTGAGTGAGGAAAAAGAAGGGAGAAATGATATAATTATAATATAATCTCAAAATATTTAACAAACAAACAAAACATACAAGAATTCAGAGAGTTCCAAGCATGGGCAGGGAATAACTTCATCTGTACTTGTTTGTTAGGGAAACATCACTTTTCTACATGAAATCACGGAGTGTCACCTAGTAGACAACCACCGGCAATGAGTGAATCTGTGTAGTACTTACACTATCATTAGCAAACTAGTTTATAAACTATTGTATGTTTCCTCTATAGCATAAAACCACAGTCATTTAGGACCAGATTTTCAATAAATATATAACAAAACAAACCAAATTAGACTGCAACACTAGCTTCATTGGCTTATTTGTTTATTTATTTATTTGGTTTCTATTCCTTTGACAGCTCTACATCCTCATATATAAAATAAATTTAAAAAATGGGTGCAGTAGATGCTGTGTGTGCCTGTGTTCCCAAGGCTGTGGAAGCAGAAATGGGGAATCCCTGGAGCTTCCTGAACAGCTACTCCAGCTGAGTCAGTTACCTCCAGATTGAGTGAAAAATCAAGTTTGAAAAAATAAAATGAAGGATCAGTGAGATGGCTCAGGGGGAAAAGATGCTTGTTGTCAAGGATGGCAAACCAAGGTTGACTCATGGGGTGTATACGATTAAAGGAGAGAACTGACCACTGAAAGTTGTCCTCCGACTTCCAGAGAACATGCTATAATAATATGTGTGTGTGCTGACCTCCAGAGAACATGCTATAGTATGTATGTGCACAAACTCACACAAAAATATAAAATGAAAACAAAAACATAAGGTGGAGAGTTATTTGCAGAAGCCATCTAAGGTTGACCTCTGGCCTCCATATTCGGGCATGCTGACACACACAAGCACATACACACATGCACACACATGTAAACACATGCATGTAGATGTAACCAACCATCTTATTAAATAAGAAACACAGAGCCAATGCAGGCATGAAAGCCCAAGAGGTCAGAGCTAAGAGCCTTACCATCACTGCTACAGCTATCCTCTTCAGAAAAAAAAAAAAAAAAAGAAAAGGGGAAGTGCTGTGGATATCATTCTGTATAAATAAAACACCGATTGGCCAGTGGCCAGGCAGGAAGTATAGGTGGGACAAAGAGAGAGGAGAATTCTGGGAAATGGAAAGGCTGAGGGGAGAGACACTGCCAGCTGCCGCCATGACAAGCAGCATGTGAAGATACCGGTAAGCCACGAGCCACGTGGCAAGGTATAGATTTATAGAAATGGATTAATTTAAGATATAATAACAGTTAGCAAGAAGCCTGCCATGGCCATACAGTTTGTAAGCAATGTAAGTCTCTGTGTTTACTTGGTTGGGTCTGAGTGGCTGTGGGTACAGAGATTTGTACTGACTGTGGGCAGGCAGGAAAACTCTAGTTACACATGCATACATATTCTTTTTTATTTTCATGAAGTATCCTTACTAGAATAAGGTTATTTTTTACAGTCACTCTTTACTTGGTCTCATTTCTCTGACTTGTATGGGGAAAAAGTGTGTTCTTGATTTCTGTTGGAAGTTCAAATCCCCCTCAACACAAGAAAACTTTAAAGAATATGGAGACAGCTAGCATGTTATTTTTAGATTTCCTTAGTCAATAAATTAATATTATGCCACTGATTATTCATAATATCATGCAAGAAAGGCATTTGAGTTCAGAGGAAAAGAACAAATGAACTCTAAAAGCACATGCAGGTACTTATCTTCAGTCATAAAATAGAGGCAAGAGAATAATGAGCTATTGTGACTGCCAATCACTTTGTAAATTGCAGCCTGCCTAAAGTGTGGCAGAGAGGCTGATATCCATCTCTAGCAACTAGGGACTTCTTCATTACATTTTTCTCTTTTGCCTCTTTTTTTTTTAATCTGTCTATGCTGCCCCAGGAACTTGGGTTCACTATATTTTGTTGTGGAATATTATTTTAACTATGTAAAGATGTGTTACGTTTGTTTATCCCAAGGGATATTACTTTAACTATATGAAGGTGTGTTACATTTGGTTCTATTGCCTTTGTTAAGGAATTAAGGATGTATTACATTTGCTTGTGCTGCATTTATTTAATTATGTAAAGATGTGTTTCATTTGTTTCACCTTGCCTGCCTAAGGCACCTAAATGGTCTAATACAAAAACTGAGCCGGGCGTTGGTGGCGCACACCTTAAATCCCAGCTCTCGGGAGGCAGAGCCAGGCGGATCTCTGTGAGTTCGAGGCCAGCCTGGGCTATCAAGTGAGCTCCAGGAAAGGCGCAAAACTACACAGAGAAACCTGTCTCGAAAAAAACAAAAAACAACAACAACAAAAAAACTGAATGGCCAACAGCTAGGCAGGAGAGGGATAGGCAGGGCTGGTGGGCAGAGAGGATAAGTGGGAGAAAAATCTAAGAATAAGAGAGAAGAAGGCAGAAAAAAAAGAGAGAATGAGAAGGAAGCGCCCGGGGCCAGAAGTCTGGCAGCAGCCAGCCAACCAGACATGAAAAGCATGAAAGTAGAACATAAAGAAAGAAAGAAAGGTAAAAAGCCCTGAGGCAAAACATAGATAAGCAAAAAATTAAAGATTAAAATAAGAGCTAAGCTAAAGCCGAGCATTCAAAACTAATAATAAGTCATCATGTCATGATTTGGGAGCTGGTTGTTGGTTCAAAAGAAAAAGCTGCTACATTAGTTTGTCTAGCAATTCCACTTTTAGGTAATAAATATTCTCTGTAGACCTGTGGATTGGAGACTGGTACCTATCTACCCTCCAATACAGCTGTATCTATGTTTTTCCTGGGATATGCTAAGTGACTGTTTCAGGAAACAAACAAACAAAACCTTAAAACCATGAAATCTATTTTAAAGATTGTATAAAACCAATTGACTGGTTAAACTTTCCTGATTGCAAAGTTTAAAAGATCCAGAACCAAAATTATTTTAGGCTTTCTGCAGATTCCTTAGCAGCTCATTGCTCATGCAACATTTGTTTGATTATCAAGTGAAAGTTTAGTGCATGCTAACTGAAAAGAGTATCCATCTCTATCAGCTCACATGCTAAAGATGATGTCAGACATTTAAAGCCTACTTCAGAGAGTCCCTACCTTTGTTATAACCAGCCTACCTGCTACCCATCAGTGAATTTGGTAAATGCCTTGACATATGACTTTCTTTTGTTCTGTGACTGTAAAAACTTCATGAAACTATTCTATCTTTGACCTCATCACTTAGGATAAACTGAGTCTATGTTCTGAGTCATGATTATTTGCATTTAGATCAGAATAAACACTTTCATTGCATTTGAGGTGAGAGCTGTGGTTTCACCCAAAGACACACCAGTGTTTGCACTATAATCAGAGTGTTGGGGTTGGGGAAGGAAGCTGTTGTCTTCCCTGGCACTAGTCTTTGGCTCCTTATGTGGATAGATCATCCAGTGATACTAGGATCATGCTTGGCTGATCATTACAGTCATATCTAGGAGGGAAATACTGTTTTTCAGTGATATTTGAAAATGTTGAAGACATATTTTAGAGCCAGGATTGACTCAAAGACATTTCCCTTTTATTTGAGAGACTGGGCTTCAGCATTGTGCAGTCAAGACTTTCCCTGCTTCTAGGAACATCAAACGAAGGTGGATAGGTCACTTTCAAGTTATTGGTGCCCTCATTACTCAGATGAATTGTTTAGCCCCACATTCATCCATTTCTCTTGGAAATAATTGCTATAATTAGCCATTATTTCTAATATGAGAACTACTGCCCTAAGGTAAAGAAACAAGTCCTCAGAAAGCTGTTAATATCATGGCCTTCATAAATAAAGGGAGTCATAGGATGTTACTATTTGAGAAACTGGACTAGACTTTGTGCTAGAGAAAATGTAACTTACCATGTGCAAAGAAATTAGGCAACCCTCCCCCCATATTATTGTATAAAGATATTGTAGAAATAATGAAAGACAAATTGTAAGTGGTTTTGAAAATTAAACTCTTTACGTCTATCTCAAAAGATATTAATGCCTCTTTAGGAAAAATTCCGCACTTCTCATTGATGTTGACAAAGGTGTCTGAATGTAGCCATTTCTCTACTCTCTTCCAACTTTATATCAATTTCATTGAGAAACTTTAACTTCCTATAATAATCCATTTGAATTATAGCTACTGGGCTTTATGCTACTTTTTAAAAAACCTCTATAGACTTTCAACTAATTTATTTTTTCCTTCACAACTCAGTCTGCTCCTTCCTTCTGTAAGAACTTCAAAGCAGCCTCCTCTCCCCACTGTTTTTTTCACCAGATCATCATCTTGTTCTCCTTTTTATGTTTGTTTGTTTTTTCTTTTATTGAGATATTGGCTATGCCAACCCAAACAAGCATTGCTAACTCCTGACTTCAAGAAATCCTCCTACTTCAGGCACTAGAGGTACTGGAGGAGCTTGCCAACATCTTCAGCTATTTCAGTGACTCTTATTGTGGCACTGACTGTAATGCTTTGAAATTTTATTTATAGCTCAGCAGTTGGACAAGCAGCTGTTGGTATGGGCATTAAGTCAGCATCATCTAAAGGTAATTAAAGAGAACCCAAGAGACTTCCATTTGTATGTCCTGTGATAGAACTGAGGTTATACTCCTAAAACTCCTGGATATCCTAATAAATAAATGGGCTTGAAAACCACTAGAACAGGTAAGAAGTTATAAGAATTAGTATCTACAAATGGCCTGGGTAGCCAGGCAGTACTTAACAATACCACTTGAGTAAACAGGCTTGAGGATGCTGTTTTTGAATGTTGCCATAGAAGACCTGCAATATTAGTTTCTCATTTCTTCTAAAATTACGGAACAGAATGGGGAATTGAACTACCTTAAACTGTTTATAAATAGCAACAAACTACTTTCATGCAGAAATATATAATTCAATCTAGAAAGGAATAATACCAACAGAATATCATACAATTCTGATTTTTGAACTGAATTATAAGGACTTTGAACCACTTTACTTAAATTTTCTGATTTGTAACCTGCCTTTCCTTGTTTGTTTGCGTCTGTATAAAATGTATGGGCTCCAGATATGGGTATTTCCCAAACAATTCGAGGCAGAATCCAATTATCTCTCTTTATAAGTTCAATTCTATCACTTTTGGGATATTTGCTGTTAATATCTCCCAAAAAATTACTGCAAGCTCTTTGCCAAGGTTCACTTTCTGTCCATATTTGTCAACGTCATCCTTAGTTAAAGGTACTACAATTTCTGCTGGGTCTATTGCTGCTAATTGACAAAGTCTCAATTTTTCTTTTAAAAATCAAGTCAGAGATCTTTTCCACATAAGTTTTTAATTTTTTACTGTGTTTATTTGGTAGAAATATCCATTCCAATATAATATCTCCCTTCTGCATTACAATTTTTGTAGGAGAATGTTTAGAGGGTAAAATAATCAAAATACAATCTAGTTTTGGATCCACATGAAAAGGAGAATAGATAGTTATATAAAGAAATAGATAGTTTTAAAAAATAAAGTCTTTAAAGAGACAGTAAAGGTAATATAAAAAATAAGCTATGTAAAGGTGGATATTACACAGAGAATCTGGATTGTGTTGTCTTTGGGATTTTTAACTGAAAAAAGACATTTGATTATAAAAGCTGCTAAATTAAACCTATATATATATATATATATATATATATATATATTATTTTTTTAAAGATATCTTGACTTCAAAATTTATGTCTAAGGATACATTGCTTTGGAAAGAGGTTCTGCTTTTATTTCCACAGAAGATGAAAACCTGTGGATTGCTTCTAGACTAATAGGGTTTGACCAGCCAAGACCCCCTGAAAGGTCTCCAATGACACCATGGCCCAGATCATCCAATATCCAAAATCAACTGACTCAAAGAATACAGCCTCACAGACTACTGCAGTCAGGACTTGACCATAATCCTAAAATTTTCTTTGTGTCCCCATAAGACTACCAGCGCCCTCTATTAGCAGGAAGTAGCTAGAAAACTATGCCCACATTCCCCAAAAATGGATTATGGATGTTTGTCTTTGTTTAGGTTATTGGTTACAAATTGTTATTAGTCATAGTCAATCTCTTTATAAAAAAAAGAAAGGGGGATATGATATAGAAATATAAGATAAATATTTTACATTGCTATAGACTTTAGTTTATTGATACAAATTTAAAATTAATTTTGTTATACTATATGCATATTTCTACTCTTGTTTAAGGTGTTATGTTTGTGCAGCTCATTTAAATTATAAGGGGTAATTAAGAAATACAGGTTAATAATTAGTCTTCTATGATAGTCAAACTTAGAGTCATGTTAAGTTTTTTAGGTATACATAGATATATTTCAGATAGATAGGTAATCTTCAAATACCTCAAAAACCTACAGAACAGAATATGACATTTAAAATGTTTTAAAACCTTTGACTTTCTGGACAGTGAGACATGTGTGCTCCTGACAGCACCAATTTACTTCAAAGAAAAAGATGGGCGTCAAAGACACTCCCTATGGAGTTTATCTTCTTTTTGGCAAAAATAGCCATTTGGGCAAGAAACTCTTCTTGCTTGGATCGCTTGACAAAATGTTGTATCGACTAGACATGCAGGATCCATAGTGACCACTAAGATTTATAATGTGAAATTGTCCTTCAGCTTCCTGTTTCACAGAAGAAACTGTGAGACATTCTACAGGACACATGGAAAAGTAACTGATAAACTTTGCCAGAATGAGTGGAACAGTCCTTAAAATTTCCTTCTTCACTGAAAGCTATGCCAGAGACTCTAAGCATATAGGCTGAAGATAGATGCCCCAACGTTACAAAGAAACTTTGAATGACTGTTCAGGCAGCCAGATGTCTCTGTCATTTCTAGAATTGTGGAAGTTGCTTGCAATGCACTTCCTGTTTACTTAAGTAATATTATAACCTTCTGAGGTCTTTGATGTAGTTGAAGACAAGGTAGTTATAATTATAGTTTTTCCTGGTTGTGATAAGAGATAAGGTAGATAAGAAACCTTAGACTCACAAATATAGGAATGGATAGGATATCTTTCTTAATTTTGCCAAATACAAATAGACTAGATATTGTAGCTACAATTCTTGCTTGATAACTGTTTTGTTACATGTAATTTTACTATGTTAAAGTTAAAAGCTTCCTTTTGAATAGAAAGAAAAGGAGAAATGATGGTAATGTCTTTCTGTATGCTGTGAATATATGTGGCTCTGATTGGTTGATAAATAAAATGCTGATTGGTCAGTAGCCAGGCAGGAAGTATAGGCAGGATAAGCAGACAAGGAGAATTCTGGGAAGAAGAAGGCTGAGTGAGGAGACGCCAGCCTGCCTTCCAGGGAGCAGCGTGTAATGGCACACAGGTAAAGCCACGAAACACGTGGCAACATATAGATTAACAGAAATGGGCTAAGTTTAAGTGCAAGAGCTAGTCAGTCATAAGCCTGAGCTAATGACTGAGCAGCTTTAATTAATATAAGCCTCTGTATGTTTACTTGGGTCTAAGTGGCTGCAGACTGGGTGGGACACAGGTAAACTTTCAGTTACAATGTGAAAATTTAAAAATAAATAAATCACCACTGCTCTTTTGAGTCAAGCAAAAGTCAAATATTTCTTTAAGTTACCTTGACCATAAGGATACTGCCTTGCTTTGGTTTTAAGACAATTTAATTTTAAAATATGTATGTCTACATAAATGTACTATATATATATTCATAAACAAATTAATAAATTCACACCAAAATATTTTAAAATATGTACATCATGTACATATATCTACACATACAATTTAGATTTGTTTCATTAATTATATATATGTATGTATATATTTATGTCTATGTGTGGGTATGTACATGTGAGTGCAGGTTCCCAAGGAGGCCAGAAGAGAGTGTCAGAACGGAACGCATGGAGTTCCAGATGGTTACAGGCCACATGGAGTGTGTGCTGAGAACTGAACTCAAATCCTGTAGGTCTTCTGGAAGATCAGAACATGCTGTAACCATTGCTCGAGCAATCTCTCCAGTCCCTGCTTTCATGATCTCTATTAGTTTGTAGCAAACTTACAAAACAGCTCATGGTGGGACCTAGTCCATGGGCACAGTTCTGTCTCTGAGTCAGGTTATAACATTCAATAATTAATATCTTCTTTCATGGCATATTGATTATATTCTGCTCAGTCCCAACTGGAAATTGAATGAAAACACTAATTTGACTTGACATACCAATTTAGAAAGTTATTGAACCAGAAATCAATCACCCCTGATATATACCTCCTTGTATTCTACTCTTTGTTGCCACAGATGTATGGCAACCAGATATTCTTTTTAAATTTTCAATCATAGATAACTTATTAAAACAATGCTTACAAAATAACAAGAAACTCATTTTAGTTATAATGTATAATATATTGATTCAAACAATGAATATTTTAGAAATTAGTAAATATCAAACATTGCTTTTGAGACTGGTACTGTGACATAGGAGAGAAAAATAACGAAAATTACCTGTCCTTATAATGGGTGATATAGGATCAAGAATGTTTAGCAAATGCAGTTAGTCAAAGTACAGAAGAATTCCTGGACTACTTGCCGAGAATCATAGCAGTGAAGAACATCAAAATTACATAAGCAATGGAAGTAGAGGTAACCTTATTTTATTGGATAACATATGACAAGGACTATATTAAGAAAAGCTTTGACAACTCGTATTAAACTAGATGGATCACTCACAGAGCTCTGAAGTAGCCTTGTCTTGTAACCTATTTACTTTCCTGACCACATTGCCATAGTACTATGGAGAAGCACCTACCCAATGTACTCTGTCTACTGCACACTCTTTGCACATGTTCTCTTAATCTAAATGTGATAGTATAAATTATTTAGTGATTTTTTAGATTTTTCTCTTTTTTCATGCAGCCCTAGGGTTTTATGCATAGACATCCCGTCACTTGCTTATAAGTTGTCCATTATAGCCCAATACTACAATGAATATTTTTTTTTATTTATTCTAGGCTGCTTGTAGTGGGTAGCTGTTCCAGCTTTGACTTGAAAGTACTAGCCCCTGTGAGGCTTCAGGTAACTGTCACGTCTACCTATGACCTGTCCCTGAGGTGGGGCCAAGATGGGAGCCCTTAAGACTTGATGTGCTGGCTCTCTTGGTTCCTGGTGATCCTGGATGCTGGATGATAGACCAAGCGGAGTTCTCCAGAGAACCCAGCTGAACTGCACCTCACCTCTCCCGGATCCTGTAACCATAACTTACTCCCCAAAATAAACCTCCTTTTTAACTATGTGGAGTTGCCTTAATAAATCCCCCAATAGGTGCTACGAAACATGAGGAAGCCAGGCCAGAGTCCCCTCACCGGGAGATGTGATACATGTTGAAAGTCAAATGCTGAGGGTTATAAATTCTTGTAATCCCAGCATCCTCCAAGAGGTGCAAGCAAGATGGTTACTTGAAGTTCAAGTCCAGGCTCTAGACTAGCCAGAGCTACAGAATAGGACTTTGTCTCCAAAAGGAAATTTTTTCCATATGATAAATTTTCAGTTGCATTTTTGGAATCATTCTGACTGGGATATTAAGTTCTAACACTGTCCAGTATCATTCCATCTTCAGTACTCATATTCTTACATGTGTGCCTAGTCAACATAAAGAAGCTGAATGGAGTACTTGAATACATTTAGAGATCCTAACTGGAGATACACCAGGGTAGAATTGGACAGTTGTAACCATTAATGAGTTACTTCTCATCATAAATAGTGAAAGTGAGCCTAAATAGGAGTACTTAGACAAAAGTTGTAAGTTAGCAATGCCACTACTATGAAGTAGCATTAGAAAAATAGAAATTAAGAGGCAGCAAGATGCTATCTCAGTAAAGCGGCTCTTACAAAGGCCTGATGACTTGAGCTTAAGTCCCAGATCTCATACAGAGGGGAAAGGAGGTGGAGAATCAACTCTCCAGTTATTCTCTGGCCCCCACACATGCACCATGGATCACGAAGGCATACAAACACATATCATACGTTCATTCATACATACACACCAAGTAAGTAGGCATATAGGTGATGGAAATCAATCGATCAATCAAATGATCAATCACTGTGAATTTGTTCACTAGAAAGTCCACCTTGAAACATTACCCAGAGTGGGAAAAGAAATATATTTTTAAGTCAATGGGGCCCGATATTAGAAGAAAAACACTTCCACAAATCTGAATATAATTCAGGGAAGGAAATTTGGAAATCTTGAAAGCTCAAGTCAAGTGGGCAGTGACAACTGGTCCTCCTAGACTTGATGTTAAAAAAAATATTATCTTATAATTACAATGCTAATAATAGGCTCAAGTTCTGTTCAAAGTGTCCGGAAACCCACTGCCTCTCATTCAGACCTGTGATAGGAGCAGGGGTCCTGCTCGCTTGTTTGTAAGAGAACATACAGAGGAAATTTCATTTGGAAGTTTACTGTTAAGGCTGTGATGCACAGGGTAGATGCTGCTTGGGTGGTGAAGAATCTTGTTTCCACTGGGTAGCCAGAAAAATGAGAAAATGGGAAGTCAGCTCTAAGACACACCAGCATGAGAACTATTGTGACAGCCACACTACCATTACAAATTATTTGCATATATGTAGTTAAGTAGAGCTTTAAAAGCAATCACTACTAGAGTCGAAATCCCAATGTACCTAATGTCAACGGCTTTGTGTTCGTTGGTTCTGCAGAGGGTAAAACCCAGAGCCTTATCCACAGCAGGCAAATTGGCCTGGAGAGACAGCTTAGCAGTTCAGAGTGTGTACTTGTCTCACAGAGAAGCAGAGTTCAGTTCCCAGCACCTCTGTCAGTCAGCTCACAACAGCTAGGAACTCCAGCGCCAGAAGGCCTGCCAGTTCTGACCCTGTAGGCACATGTACCCACGTGCACAAACTTACACCTAGACTCACACGCTATTGAAAGAAAAAGTTAACTAGGCAAGTGCTTCACCACTAGGCTCTGTCCCCAACTCAAATCCCTGGACTCTAAAAATAGTTAAACTGAATTTTTAAAACATTTTAATATCATCTACAAGGGAAAATAGATGTGAAATTATAAATAGCTGTGCTGAAAATAGCACGCATTTTCCAACTCTCAAACTGGATCTCTGACTATTGATCACTAATGGGATAAAATTAGAGTGTGTCAAATTCTACTGAGTTATTTTGAGTGAATATAAAGGACTTTCTGATCTCATTTCTAGAGAACATTCTTCCCTTTGATTTTTTTTAAATTTATTTATTTTTGTTGGTGGTGGAATTTGAATCCAAGGGTCTTTGAGCATGCTAGGCAAATGGTCTATCATTAAGCGACATCTCCAAACCCTGATTCCTAGAGAATTACTCTGAAAACAGTAAATCTATTTTAACTAAATTTAGGAAATAGCAGAAATGCTATTTGATCTAGACTTTTCCATTTCAGAGGAATTTTAAAGAGCAAACAGATTTTTTTTAAAGCATAGTTCACTCAGTATGTAAACTGATGCTTAATTGTTAGCAAAATGGAGAGATATTAATGAAATGAAATTTATAAATTTATATGATTGGCTTCCATCTTTATTCCTTCTTTCTGTGATTAAGAATTATGGTGAATGTTTGCCAATTTCGAATGAATTTCAGGAAGGTAGTAATAGAGAGTGGGTCAAGAAATGTGGCTGCCAGCGTTCAGGGTGTGCACAGAGCCCCTGACTCTGATTCTCATCTCCCCTCATCTTTTGTTCTCCCAGCTCACCCAGGTTTGTGGTCAAATCCTTACAGTTCCTGCTCTGTAGTCTAACGATGATCTGGACTGCATGTTCGCCTTCTGTTGGCTTTCTTTGCTGTTATTATCTTTTCACTGTTTTATTTTCAGATGCTGTAAGATTCAAGATTAATTTTTGTGGTAGAGAAATCTAATACAGAGCCTAAAGAAGAAATTGTGGAATAGTCAGGGTTTTGACTAAACGAGGGAAAATTTACCTCTGAAAACTGGTGTCTAGTTTAGGAAAGAACTTCCTAGAAATTTTATATTCAGCTCCTCATAGTTCCCTCCCAACAGACTCTTATACTTTTCTGTGTGCACTTCTCTAGTATGAGGTGGCAAATGCCTACAAGCAAGGCTTTTCCTACCTTTTGAAATCTGATAGCCAGGGAGAGAGCTATCTCCCAACAACTAGTCTTTCCATTCAACAAGTATTTCTTCAGGGCTGGGGAGATGGTTTAGACAGTAAACAATTCACTATTTCTACACAAGCATGAAGCCATGAGTTCAGATTCCTAGAAGCTCAATAGATGTTAGGTATAGCACTGTGCACCTATAATCCCAAGACTGGGGACCTAGAGACAGGAGGAATCTTAAGTCTCACTCATGTATCAGCCTGGGCAAAGAGCTCCAGGTTCAGTGATAGACCGTATCTCAAAAACTAATGTGAGGAATGATTAAGCAAGGCACATAATGTTCTCCCCAAGCCTCAATGCGCGCGCGTGTGCGCGCGCGCACACACACACACACACACACACACACACACACACACACACACACACACATACACACACAGAAAAATCCTTGATATTTTTCACCATGTGCCAAGTTCACAGGTGAGCCATGGATTCATGAAGGACATGTCTAAATTTTTTCCTACTAATCAAATTTTTAAATGTCAGGGTTTAATACATAGGTACATGTTTGCAGTTGCCTGGCATCTGATTCCTACCTTGAAAATGAGGGCAGGTCTGATTGTGTTCAGTTACAGGAGGTGAGCATGCGCTCTTGTGCAAGGCACTTGCAGTTAAGCAATCTCTGCCCCTGCAATGGAGGGCCATATTCAAATTAGGGTAGTTCTTACTGTGCCAGGGACCCATCCTGGGTGCCTCAAGGAGGTAGGGCTTCAGCTCTGTGGTGTCAAGTCATGGCACATCACAGCACGGAGGATTTCTGGACAAAGCAAGCTTTCTATGCACAATGCATGCCCCTGGGCTTTCCTCAGCTTTGATTTAAATGTAAAACTCATGTCAGCACCTCAGAGGAGCTTGAATGCTTAATATCCATTTTCTCACAATACCTTTTCTAAAGATTCCTTTCCTGACTTCATCACTACTGCTGTTTCCTTTCTTGGGACCGGTGGCTGGCCCTGACATGTTGGTGCACTCAAACCACATCCCTGGCCCTGGATTCCAGTTACAAGGCCACATGTTTAGCTGGAATCTAATGCCCAGAAAAGACTTTTATGCTAAAAGCTTGATCTACAGCTTGATATTTTTGAGTAGCTGTTATGGAATCTTTAGGAGTACGGCATAGTGGAATATTTTAGTTCAATGAAATCATGCTCCTCTTCAGAATTAAAAATCTATGAGGAAATAAAATTTTTAAAGTGGTATTAAAAATAATCAGCTATGTTTGTGAGATGTGCTATGAAAGGGGGAATGCACAATGCATTATGGATAGATAGACCAGGGAGCTGGCAGGTGTGGCTTCACCTAGGATGCCGCTGGGATTTGACTCTGTTAGAGGAAGGAGAAACTGAGGCAATTTACAAAGGTCTTGATGCATTTGCTTAAGCAAGTGACAGCCTTTCAGATGTCTGAGATAAAGAAAAAGTTACATTTTCTATTATTTTAGTGCTAAGAAAATCTAACCCTGTGGGACACTAGCTTGAGAAGGAAGAGCCAAGTTTATATACATAACAGATTACCTTCAGGTCAGTTCCCTCCTGTCTTCCACTAAACATTTTCGGTATTCTGTTTTTAAAATTGATGTAGAAACAGTCGAGTATTAGCTTTTCACACACACACACACACACACACACACACACACACACACACACACAC
>CABHPQ010134543.1:20606-45521 GCA_902168405.1 Peromyscus aztecus
CACACACACACACACACACACACACACACACACACACACACACACACTCACACACACATTTGTGTTCGTAATTTAACTTTGACCCAATAGCAAGTATGACTCAGTTTTCTACCATTGTATCAAATACCTGAGAAAATAATGTTATAAAAAGAAAAGTGGCCGGGCAGTGGTGGTGCATGCCTTTAACCTCAGCACTCGGGAGGCAGAGGCAGGCGGATCTCTGTGAGTTCAAGGCCAGCCTGGGCTCCAAAGCGAGTTCCAGGAAAGGCACAAAGCTACACAGAGAAACCCTGTCTCGAAAAAACCAAAAACAAAAAACGAAAAAACAAACCAAAAAAAAAAAAAAGAAAAAAGAAAAGTGTTGCTTGGGGCCATGGTTTGGGAGGTTACAGTGTATGGGGGGTTCTCGCTGTCTCTTTTAGGCTTGTAGACAGGCAGCAAACACTGAAAAAAGTTTGTGGTATACCAGAGCAGTCAGGATGTGAGAAAAGGAAAAGAAAGTAATTGGGGCCCCACCCTCTCCCTCCTTTGGGAGGAATTGATTCTCTTTATCATAGATGCCACTCTACCTCTTAAAATCGTCCCTGGCAGATAGAGATATTCAAGAAATATCTAACCTGGCAGATAATAGATACTCAGTAAAAATCCTGTGAATAGATGAACTCATATATTTTGTATGGTAGGAAAAAAAACTATGGGCTCTGGGATTCTGAAAAACCTGAATTTTCACTTCATTTGTACTATTTTCTGCATAAGTTTTCATAGACAAACTCCAATTTTCTTAACAATTTTGACATAATTTATTGAAGTATTTACTGAAATGTTTGTAGGACATTTATATCCATACTTATCTGACAAGTAATAATATTAGCTGAGAGGAATTTAAATTACAGCATTTTGAAAGAACATGGAAGCATGAAATATTCCATGGGGATAAGCAGAATATTCCCAGTGATGATCAGGAAGCCAGTGTAATTCAGTCAGTACAGAGTGGATCTCAGAATTCTGCCCTGCTATGAGGTAGACCATGGCAGTTGTCGTGTTACCTTGGCTTGACTGAGCATTAGACAGGCTCCTTCCTACATCAGTCCTGGGCTTTCCCTTTCCTTAAAGAAAACTTCAGAATATTTTCAGTATAAATTGTCTGTTCTTCTGAAGTGTTTCTAAATCTCCTCTGTCTTTTGTCCATTTTAGGAGCCGATGTTTGTCTTTATTCCAGGCTTGCACTCTCTGGAATGCCTCCATCAAAAAAGGTGGCATCTCCATTTGGAGCCTAACTCCCATGGGTACCTGAATGAGCTGGTGCAATCTCAGATGAAAACTCCTATGCCAGTTGAAAACTATGCCCCTGAGAGGCAATTCTTCCCTAAGGCAGGTCAGTGTTTTCATGGTAGCCCACACCATCGCTGAACATCCTCCCAACCTCAGTGGAACCATGAGTTCAATTTCTGATCCTCCCTGAAACTGCCTAAATAGTTGATGGGTTTTGTTTTGGTTTTTTTGTTTGTTTGTTTGTTTTGTTTTAGGGATTTTTTTGGCTTTGTTTTTTGTTTTGTTGGTTTTTTTTTTTTTCTTTTTGCCTCTTCAGGTTTTGTGTGATACAATGTTTGCTTTGAGCACTCATATCACACAGAAGGAATTTATTACCCAGGGTGGTAGAAGCAAGTTATTTTGTGTCAGAAGTACTCATTTAACTGAGAACAACAAAAATCAGCACTTTTGAGAATTATACATGTAAAGTCTTCCACAAAGACTATGTCTGGCATTGTGTAATTGTAGATTAATTATTAACTAATTTAATAAAATAAATCAAACAACAGCATGAGCATCTTTTAAGTTTGATTGTTAGGGGAATTGAAGATAAAGCTTATGTTCTCAATCATTTGAAAGTTAAAATAACTCTGAGCATTTAGAACTAATACAGTGATGGGTGTTTAGTCTTCTTTAGGCTGAGTGTCCCCAGGCATATCCTCCAGGGTATGCTAGAATGACCCAAGAAAAATGAAGTTGTAACAAGGACTCTGACTTGATTGATACAAGGGACTTTGGGAACAGTAAAATGGGAGGACAACAAACTTAATTAGTTTCTGTCCATCTGATTTGCACAATATCATTGTCATCTCCGGTTTTGTCGAGTATTTTAGTCTCATCAAAATCCCTTGAAGAACTGCTGTGAAAGAGAACCTCACAAGGTCTGTTCAACTTCCTGTCCGCAGTGACACAGGGAGGCAGGATAGGGAGCCAGGGACCCAGAGAGTTTCTCTTCAAGTTGAGCTCTCACATCAGTGCTATTATAGTAGACATTTCAGAATCTTTGCATTTTCTTTTACAATATAACATTCTTATTCATTCTTTGAGAATTTTATAAATGCTTGCAATGTACTCTTTATGTTTTATCTATTCTTTGAGAATTTAATGTACCATATTTTGACCATCCTGTTTCCTCTCCCCAACTTTTACCAGATTCTCCCTGCTCTATACCCACCTAACTTCATGTTCTCTCAAAAAAAAAAATCACATGTGCACACACACATAGACACATACACACACACACACACACACACACACACACACACACACACACACACACACAAAATGCCCTGGAGCCTGAGGTGGTCAACAATATCAAGGAAACTGTTTGCCAGATACAAGGGGGTGATGGACATATGACTCTATGGACAGTGACGCATGAACAAGACCGACCTATGCTCAAGCCAAACAACATCGCAACGTGTGGAAGAGGAAGTGGGTACAGAGGCACAATACCGCCACCTTGGCCAAGAACCTGTGGGCACACAGTGTTTCTTGCCCACATCCATGCCAGATTCCTTCCCTAACTCCTCCCAGGTCCACCCTTCACCCTGCTACCACTTTCCAACTTTCTCGCTCTCTCATAGAGTTCGATTTGTGCCATTGAGACATGCACGGGTGAGAGGCCATGCACTGTCAACCTGCAGGAGCCACAGCTTTAAAGAAAACTGATCCAGCACCCACCACTCAGTAGTTTCTCTTTTCCTTGAAACGCTCAGCTTGGAAGATACATAATGGGGAATCAGCATCAAGTCATTCAAATTTGCCCATACATTCCTCTACTCTAAGCTTGCTTTCTGTGTTGACAGAGAAAAAACTGTCTCCTGTAGAACCGTGGAGAATGTTACTTACTGATTTATAAGAATCCCTGATCTTATACTTCTCATATTAACTGGACAAATCTTTTACACAAACAAAATTGTGACTCAGAACTCCAGGTAATAACTCTTTCTTCCCACCTACAGTTATAGCTGTATGCTAATTTATAGCCTATACAATATTCTCCCAATACTAGAAAGAAATAATTTAAGGAAAATAATTATTTTCTCAGCCATTTTTACTCCATATTCAGGGCTAAACTCACATTAATTATTAAAATACTTTTTTTGCATGTTTCATTTTTCAAAAAGTTCAAACCATTTAAAGTTCACGAAGAGTTGTTTTTAAATGTCCTGGTGCGCTGTCCACCTAGCATGATGACAAACAGTAAAACTGGTTTGAGAGGACAGCAGCCCATGGGCTGAGTGACAAGCCAGCTCTTCTGCATAGCAACTGCACTGCACTGGCTAGTTCTCTGCTCACTGTGCTTAGATTTCAGGTGATTAAATCCTTAAAAAGCATTCCGGTATTGTGCGATTCAATCTTGTCAGGTAATTTTAAAACTTTAGAAGCACTATACCATAAAACATTTTAATATCTTTGATTTCATTGTATCACAAACAAATTATCTCTCCAGTATATAAATACCCCACATCTAGGATGGGCCTCATCTATCAATATTACAATATGACAGCCTGCAGACACTTCTTATCGGCCATGCCGAGGAATCTGGCATTTGTCACTAAGCAACATTCAGAGAATCTGATATTTGTCACTAAGCAACATTCAGAAGCAAGTTTCCCCTTTCCATTATTATGCAAAATGCATTCAGGACCAGAAAGGTACACAGAGAAAACTACTCCTGGAGTGAGCTATTTTGACACAGAAATCTTTCTTCCTCAAAGATGAAAAGCACCTTGTCACTCACTTCTAATTACTGCTTGCTTTCCGTGAGTACAGAGGAGCCAATGCCCTGTGGTGACGTCACAGGGCATTGAAAGCACAAATGGCTGTGGACAGTATTGCAGACTTCAGCCAGGTCTGAGTCTCTGAACGCACAGGTGATTTTTAATTGTAACTATTAATTTTCTTTAAAGAGAAGAGAGGACGTTTTCTCTTTAGTGTCTCTGCTATTTCATCTTCATGTCAATGGAGACCTTTCTTCTCAGATGCCTGTGGCATTAAAGCGTAATGATTGCCCACATTTGCACAGCACGAATCAATCTGAAGAGCTGTAAACTTATTAAACATTAAAATAAAGCATTTCCTTGTGATTAACATCCATAACCAAAGGTGCTGGGCAGGGAAGAAGTTTGTGAAGGCTGAACAGCGAGATGTGAAATCACTCTCCAGGTATGGAAACCACTTTCTGACAACTAAAATTCTGGTCATGAGCTTATGGAGAAAGTTCCCATGAAGGGGATCAGGAAACAGAGTGACATGACATCACTCAGGTGCAAGCCCTCAGTATCACTGAGCTTCCCAGGCATTTCTCTTTGCATTGAGTGAAGGGGCCAGTCTCTGGTGAAGTGCTTGTTAGTGACAAAGTCAATGGGATGGGGGCTTCAGAGATTTCCTTTGGCAAACTCTGGTTGATGATGCCATTATTGAAACTTTCTCTACTATTCTTTTTCATACTTTTCCTCTGAAAGAAAAGACTAAGGAAATTATCCCCAATAAATTCCAAAAAATAGGAGGAGGAGGAGAGCCAGCCTTGCCATTATCTTGTTGTCGTCATTTATCAATCTGTCATTTTATTTCAAGTACATTTTGATACATTTAATTAACTGTCTTAAAAGTGGATAATATATGTACTCAATAGCTTATATGGTTGTATTTGAGAGAGAAGAAGAGAGGGACAGAGAGAGAGAGGGGGAAAGAGAGAGAAAGAGACTATTTACTGGAAACATCACGAACTGGAAACAGGTGTATTCTTAAGAAGCAGGTAGTATTTCACAATGGAGCTCATTGATCTAGAGACAGCATGAGAGCTAAGCCTTGGATAATGATCAATTTTGGACACCAGAAGGACATTTATTAGGATATTTGGAGTGGAAAGATGAATAGGTCAGATCATTTGTGCATCTGCAGCTAGGAAGCTGCCTGACCTTCAAATAATTCAAACCCCCTCTTCCTTCCCTCACCAGATTCTCTGAAGCAGTATGTCTAACCAAGGTCTGAGAACAGCTTTGTTCTATGCCAGTTTCTATAAACATGATGCTGAAAACTCTAGTTCACCTGTTGGAAATTGTTAGCTCTCAGTTAGTGAGTCATCATGTTACCATGATAGGGATAAGGACAAGTAGGTCATTCTTAGTTAAATCCACAGAGCTACAATATCAAAAACATACCATGTCACATTCTAAAGATGAGAAGGGGAGTTGAAGGATGGAGTGCTCAGAAATATTACATCATGGCAGAACTCTAAGTTGTGAGGTTGAGGAGCAAAGGAAGACAGGATGGTTGACACAGAACCTATTGTTGTGCCCAGATCGTGACCCCCAGAGAGACCACCAAAGACGAGCATGCCGGAATGCAAAAGCAAGGTTTAATTCTGGATATCCAAAAGCAATACAAGCCTAGGCAGGGACTTCGCCCATTACATCCAACGCAGTGGAGCCTGGAGGAAGTGCCCACCTATCTGCAAGCTCAGTTTTTAAAGGGAAAAATCACAAGGTTACATGCTAGTACGGGTACAATTCTGATAGGCTCGCTTCTAGGGGCATTCTAGAAATCATGGCTTAATCTTACTTCTAAGGGAGTGGTTGCCCGCCACCACTGGCTGCCCTCAGGTGGGGACATTTCTGTGGTCAGTTACCCTGGAAACCAGGGAAAGGACATTCCATAGTCCAGCAGGCATTACCTCGTGACTACCTTGTGACTCTGTACTTTTACACTTTTCCTGGTTTCTGGAATCTGGACTGACTTGTTTCAGTAACTATTGGCTTATTCCTAGAAGGAAAAATCTTAGGCCTTAGTTTTTGGGTGAAAGCATTTTGGTTTTATTTCTAAGATGGCTCATTTTGGTCTCACACTATGATGTCTCTCTTTTTGTTTAATTGAAAATATCTCGGTCTTTTCTTGCAGGCCTAATTTGCATTTTCATTTAAACTTCCAGTCCGTTTCATCTAAGCAATGAGATGTCTCCCAAGTAGTAAGTCTGAGTTTGATTTTCACCCTTAAACGTCATGCTTTATCAGCTTCCAGAGTAATCTATTTCATACGTATTGATGTGGACTGTGTGGCAACCATTGCTGCTTGACAAAGCCAAGAATTTGTGGATCACAATTCTCCAGCACCCTTTTACTTTCATTTTTAATGATTTTCACTATGTATTATGGGGTTTCCTTGTGCCTTTCCCTTTGGGAAATTTTGTGTGGGTTTTGAAGGATGAAAATGTATACATTATCTTTAAACAAAATAATACCTTGGAAAAAAATCTCTGCCACCATGGAACCATATAGTGATAACTCTGCCTACTCCCATACAAGTTAACACCAAGCTGCTAGAAAATTTAGATAACTAACATATGCTTGATAAATAAGGTATATTTGATAATCAAGATTTATAAACTCTTTAAGGACTACTCAGGTTCACTGTAGTATTTGTCTAGCTTAGTCTTTGCTTTAGTTATTTGGATAAACTAAGCCATACAAGAACTACCATATTTTATAATGGAGTGTCTGATCCCCAAAGAAAGACCTTTTCCTAAGGTCAGGTGGTTAGACAAAAGTCCCCATTCTCTCAGGGGCTTGAAGAAAGTTCCTGCTTGCTAAAAAGGGAGACATCTTATCTCTGGCAAGAGGAACCTGTGGCCCTTCCATTAACATATAACTGGAGCCTATTAACTTGTCAAGGTCAATGCTAGCTTCCTCAACTCCTAATCTCAAGCCACACCCCAGTTCACATGCCTCCTTTTCCCATTTAATCCTATATAAAATATAAAAGGTGTATTATTATTATTATTATTATTATTATTATTATTATTATTACTATTTGCTTGGTGGTAGTGGCACAAGCCTTTAATCCCAGCACTCGGAAGGCAGAGCCAGGCAAATCTCTGTGAGTTTGAGGCCAGCCTGGTCTACAGAGAGAGTTCCAGGACAGGCACCAAAACAACACAAAGAGACACCTTGTCTCAGAAAACAAACAAACAAAAAAGATGTATTTTTTAAAATAATAAACACACAGACAGCCATTTTGATTCACCCTCAGATTATGTCAGTCTACTACCCTGAACTTTGCAAAACCACTTTGGGTCTTTTAGAAAAATAAGTATGTGTATGCATGTGTACTGTGTGCAGAGACATATATGTACGCATGTGCATATGTGTCCTTGAATGTAGAGACAAAAGGTTCTCCCATTATTTCTCCTTAGTTTCTTCCTTGAGAAAGGGTCTCCCAATAAACTCAAAAATCACAGATTTTTCTAAGCTACTTGGCCAGTAAACTCACTTGTTCTGTCCCTCCAGCGTTAGTGTTACAGGTGTGCATGGCCATAGGATACATGCTCAAGTCCTTATGCTCAAGTGGCCGGGCAGGCACTTGCTGACTGAGCCTTTTTCCCAGCACTTACCTGCAGATCCTAAGGGGAGAAATTTGCAGGGGTAGAAATGCTCTCTTCTCCATCCCCCCAAACAATCTCAGCATCTCTTCCACATTCTCTGCTTTGCAAAAAACGTTACTATATGACCAAGCATTTAATCACATGACAAATGAAAGTAGCTTGTTCAATGGAGTGGAACTTTTCACCAGGTCTTTAGTTTTGACACAGTGGATACTAGTGAGGGTGCCACATTATGTTGAACAATGCTTGTTGCTAGACTGAGGCGATTGAGAAAAAAAGCTAGGTCTTATTCACATCTGCATGTTCAGTCAAATCTTCTATTCCCTCTGGCAAATTCCGATGAGGGTCTGTTCTTGTAAGAACCAAAGTTACATTTTGAGTTTTCATTACTATGCCTAAGAGATCCATGAAACAAAAATGCCTCTGATCTGCAAGCTCCTTGCCCAAGGACAGGCAGTTCCTGAAATGCTGGAGGCTGTTGTTTATGAGAGATAACAAGCCACATGTTTTCACTCCCCTAACCAGGTTTGTTTGACCCATTTGTACCAGATGTGCTTGATCATATGTCTCTGGGAGGTTCACAGGCAGGAAACATATCAAGATGTACACTTGACCCTGATTGGATGTAGGCTGCAGGATGTATGCTTGTCCCTGATTGGACCTGATAAGAAATACTTAAGCACCTGCAAACTATGACTCGGGCCATTTTTTTCTGGAAACCAAAAATGGATGTGGCCAAAGAGTCTATCAACCTGGCTAGTATTTAATTAAAGCTTGCTTAAAATTTGGCTTTAGATTGTGGTAGTGGTCTTATTCTCTACCGGTAGGATTAACAGTCTTTCCTTTAGCAAGGAGGAAAGGTTTATGTAATAACATTAAACAATACTATGTATACATCAATGAAGAAAGTATGCTAAATATACCGCAGATAAACATTGGAGAATCAGAGTGAAAGAATTTATTAGTGCTGTAAAATTTGTTACTTCAGGAAGTTAATATAACTGTGATACTTCTGAGTTTTGCAAATAAACAATCTAATTTAGTTAAAGTCAACTAATTAGGAAATAAACACAATTAGCACATTAATTGAAATCTTAATTCACACTAATTTTTTTATTTACTAATACTGCATCCTTCATAAATGTTACCCGCTGTCATTTCATTTTCTGACCTGTCTCCATCTTTTCACACTTGCTTGATACTTTAAAATACTAAAAAAGTATTCTACGGCTGTTTTAGTACGGACAATAAATTGGAAATTTATATAAAAAAGTCTTCAATTATGCTTAAATCAATTTATAGCTGTAATTCCACTTACTTTTTCAGATGCAGGAGCAAAAATGAATTCTTTGTTTTTTTCAAAGAAAGACTAGAGATGGGGAGCGTTGGCGATAGGGGCTGAGCTGAAGGTGAAGAGCATTGCCGCTCTTGCAAAGGGCTCCATTTGAGTCCTCAGCACCCACATGGAGGCGAACAAGCATCTGTCTTTCCAGTTCCAGGTGGTCTTCCACCCTCTCCTGGCCTCAGAGGCATCAATCATGCATGTGGTGCACAAATATATATTTAGGCAAAATGCTCATATGATTAAAAAATAAGTAAGCCTTTATAAAATTAATTAGTTTTAAAAATCAGAATGCAGATAGATTTCAAAATGATCGAGACTACCATGTGTTCACAAACCTTTGTTTCCTATGTGTTCCTGTCTAATTTCTTTTATTAATCAATTCATTTTTTTCATTTATTTTACATACTGACCACAGTTTCCCTTCCCTCCTCTCCTCCCGTTACCTTCCTGTCTCCCATTTACGTCCTCCCCATCCACTCCTCCTCCATCATCTCCATGCAGAAAGGCTTGCCTAATTTCTTTGTTCCACTGATACAGATCATGGCCATTGGGTTTGCCTTGACCTCTAAACTACAATCAAGAAAGATGAATTAAGGCTAATTCCTAGGAAATGTTTTACAACATCCTTTGAGTGCCTTCTTTCTGCATGTTCCAAGGACTCAGTTACCATCCACTGTCACAGTCTTAGGTTATTAGAAAGCCGCTCTTAGCTCATCTGCAGTCCAGCACCTCAGCCACAACACTGGTGTGAGTATCAGATAAGCAAGGTCACTGTAACATGGTTTCATATTTTGCAGCATATGATATTAAAAGCTGACTAAAAGTATATACTTTCTCTTGGGCTGGAGAGGTGGCTCAGAGATTAAGGGCATGGGCTGCTCTTCCAGAGGTCCTGAGTTCAATTCCCAGCAACCACATGGTGGCTCACAACCATCTGTAATGAAATCTGGTGCCCTCTTCTGTCATGCAGATATACATGCAGGCAGAACATTGTATACATAATAAATAAATGCATTTTTTTAAAAAAAAAAAAAGTATGTACTTTCTCTTATACTTACAGATTTATATCATTTCTATATTTATTTGACAACTGATTGAAAGTTTCTTGATCAGCAAATACTTTTGGTAAGAAAATTTGTTGATAATAAAGAATAAACATCTAGGGGAAAAATTAACATAAGTCCATAAAGCATTATTTAATGCCTATAAAACACTGATCTAAAGAAATCACAAAGCTAAGCCTGATAGCACAGGCCTACAACTCAAGCACTTGAAGAAGCAGGAGGACCACTTTGAGTTCAATGCCTATTTTGCCTACACAATGTATTCTAAGCCAGGCTGGACTACAGGCAGAGCGCCCATCTCAAATAAACTAAAAATAAACTAAAAACAAAAATAAATTGAATAGGACAAAAGTAAATGAAAAAGCACCAATTTTTCATGGATTGAAAGAGTGACTGTTAAGATAGAAATTTTATTCAAAGCAGCCTTCAGTCCATGGAATCTTTATCAAAATTCTACCACATTTTTTTCCTTTTCAGAAATAGGAAATTTCCCCAAAAAATTCACATTGAATCTCAAGGAATTATTAAGAGGAAATGGATCTTGGGGGAAAAAAATGAATGAAGTTGGATAATTCAAATTTCCTTCAGCCTTTTGTACAGCTCTAGTCTTTAAAACAGTGATAGTTGTGTAAATATAGAAACAAAGGAACTCCAGTAGGAAGCCCAGAGGTGAAGTTCAGCATCCACTGCCAGTTTACTTTCACAAGATTGCCAGGACCACGTCAGTAAGCATGCAGTGTTCTCAACCACAAGACTTAGGCAAGTTGTAGATGCTCCCGTCATGCACTGATGCAAGGCTCTGACCTTATACCACAATAAAAAACTAACAAAAACTGTTTGAACACCTCTGTGCAACACCTAAACACCAATTCAAAGAACATGTATGGGCAAATCCTTTTCACTTTGTCCTCAAAATATAGACAACAGAGAACAAATTAGTTAAATTTGACCTTATTAAAATCAAAAACATTTGCTCGTCAAAAGCTATTGTCACGGGAGAAAAACTAAAACACCCATAACTGAAAAACAGATATATACAGATGTACATATATATGTATAGTTTACAAATCTTTTTAGATGTAAATCACACACACACACACACACACACACACACACACACACACACATATGGTTAGAGATTATCTACACTATAGAAGGAAGTTGAAACTCACTACAATTGAACAAGTAAAGCAGCCTACTTCAAGAATGGACAAAGGACTTGAATAAATACAAGTGAAAAGTAATATGTAAATGTTCAGTAAGCACATGCTAAATGCTGAGCACCAGTAACCTTTGGAGAAATGTCAATCAAACCATTATGAGTCTTATACTATATCCATCAGGAGAGCTGTTATGAAAAAAGCAATAAGGAAAGAAAAATGTTGGCAAGAAAGAAAACTATAGACCCACCGAACTCCTTATGAAATAAACAATAAATTTCTTATACAAAGAAATGTTAAATGTTTAAGGAGATAGATATTGAATTTCCCCAATCAGGTTATGATATAGATTATGTACATACTGAATTATACCACCTTCAAAATATATGCTGATATATCAAATAAAAACTAGAAAGCAGACCAATGTTAAAATCAAGTCGGAATGTCCACAGATAGAAATAGATTTATGGTAATGATACTTAGGCACACGTAAAATGATAAATCCTGAAACTTGCTGTGGCAGTTTGAATATAATTGGCCTGCATCATCTTATAGGGAGTGGCACTATTAGGAGGTGTGGCTTTTTTGAAGTGGGTATGGCCTTGTTGGAAGAAGAGTGTCACTATGGAGTGGGCTTTGAGATTTCCTATACTCAGATACTGCCTGAGTTGACTTCCTGTTGCCTTCTGACCAATATGTAGCCAGCACCATGCTCCCTGTCATGATAATGGACTGAACCTCTGAAACTGTAAGTGAGCCACCTCAATTAAATATTTTCTTTATAAGAGTCGCTGTGGCCATGGTGTCCCTTCACAGCAATAAAAACCCTAAGATAAATGCTACCTAGAAAAATCAGATTCAGAAAGATTACAGTTCTAAATGTAAACATGAAAATAAGCATTCAGGAGTTTATATATATTTTAGAAGTAACTGAAACTCTTGCACGTTGATAATGAGTATCTGAGTGGCACAGGAATTCTGGGTAATAATTGTACTATATGATCCAGAAACAAAGCTCAAATAGGTCCTCATATATTAATGCTCAGAGAAGCCAAAAGATAGGCACTATCCACATGTCCTTTAAAGAATGAATACATAAAAACTCTTCTTATACATTTATAGGTACAGTACATACATACATTCATTCATACATACATATACACAAACACACATGCACACACACACACACACACACACACACATATTTCAGCCTTTAATACAAATAAAAATTTTGTACTTGATGCGACCTTGAAGAAATTTAAAGCAACTATGTTAGATGATGAAAGTAGTTACCTGGGAATAGTCACTACATAGTTCTATATAATTCTGATAAAAGTTACCAGAAACAGGCACAATCCCAGGACATAACACAGGACAGAAGTGAGCAGGTAAGAAGAGGGAGCAGGGCTGTTTAGTTTGTTTTGATTCACAGAATTCTGAAAATGCATTGGTAGATACACAACACCCAGGGAAAATTTAATGCCATGAATTTTATGTGTGAAATGATCAAACTGTTACATCTTGAATATGAATATAATTCACTGTACATGTAAAACAAGAAGATGAATGTATGAAGTGATCAAAGCAAGGTTCTAGTTATCCATTTTGTGAATTATGTCCTAGGTACTGTACTAGGCATGAAATGATCTTATCCAATAGGCTACTGGCAGCAGGGACAGGGTAGAAGAGTTCTGAAGTGAATTTAAGAAAAAAAAAAAATATATATATATATATATATATATATATATTCCAATGACCTGAGCATTAAGGATGAACCTGCAGATGCTTAGATGAAAAATAGAAGAAGAAATATAAAGTTACTATTTTTATAGTTTTCTATAAGTGTTTGTGAATGTGCTGATGACAACAACATGGAAGCAATGGCCACTTTGAGGATGTCTCAGATGGAAGTGAGGACTCTCGAGAAAATGTGATACTTATAACTGTTTGTTGAGAGTTGCATTCTGGGGATGAAACTCAGGTCTGTCTACACCAAGACAAGCATTCTACCACTAAGCTATACCTCCAGGCAGGCCAGCTATTGTATTTTTTATTTTGAGACAGGGTCTTAGTAAGTTGCTCGGGTCAGCTTTGAACCCACTGTGTAGCCCAGGTGGGCCTTGTCTTGCACTTCGACTTCACCTTCCCAAACAGTTGTGACAACCAACACCAGCAACAAGAAGGTACTTGCTGTCAATGCTAAGGACAGTACTGAGTTGTGTTGTGCTGCAATGTTGAATGGAGTGGAGGACTTCTGTGTGATAAGCTGCTCTATTTTTGAGGAAAATCATATAAACTTTTGAGGTTGTATTACTGTTTCTTTTGGCTACAGATAGTGAAATGAAAGGAGAGAGAGAGAGTAAAAATAGAACTGAAAACAAAAAAGGAAATAGGACTTAAAATATGTAAATTCTAATCCTGGTCATATCGAGAATAATGTTATTCAGGTTGGAACACTAAAGCTATGATTAAACCAACCTTGAATAATGATATAGGTGTGGTCACATGAGACCTGCTGTCAGTCATCAACCATGGACAAATGGTCCCCATGACATCTTGAGACTTTAGGGAAGGGGCAGTCTTTCCCCTGATGACTGACAGGACATACCCAGCTTCAGAGTAGATCTGTTGTACTTTGCTTTTGCAGATGTAGCTCCACAGGGCAGAAGGTTCAGTGAAAGACAAGAGCTGTCAACTCTACCTGACTGAGAAGTACCTAGTACAGTACCCTTCTAGGTGTGTCTGTGATGGTATTTCCAGGGTGATTAACCAAGAGGGAGAAGCCCTGCCCTGAACATGAGTTTTACTAGTTAAGCCAGGAGACTTGATGCAATAAAGAAGCAGAAGCTCTTCAGTACAGGCAAGTCCCTCTCTGCTTCCTGGCCATCATTAGAGGAATAGTGTCCACAATCCTTTCTTGCCAGATCATAGTCTCAATTCCAGCCCAAAGCAGTAGTTCCAGCTAAGTATGGGCTAAAACTTTTTTTTTTTTTTTTTGGTTTTTTAAGACAGGGTTTCTCTGCGTAGTTTTGGTGCCTGTCCTGGATCTCGCTCTGTAGATCAGGCTGGTCTTGAAATCACAGAGATCCGCCTTGCTCTACCTCCTGAGTTCTGGGATTAAAGGCGAGCGCCACCACCGCCAGGTGGTCTAAAACCTCTTAAATAGCAAGAAAAAAATCCTTTATTTTATTATCTCTGATGTTTTAAGGCATTGGAAAGTTTGACCTGGCCATCAGGCTCAGCTATATGTGCACATTGACATCTTCAGGACTGTTCTCAGTATTAGTACTGTGGGAGCATGACTGTTTCCACCTTTATTCCAAAGGATATCCCAAAGAACCTTGAGCCTAGACTGAAAATAGGTATGGAACCACTTCAAGGAATTTTCTCCAAGTTCATGTCCAGAATAGGCAACCAACTACCCCATCATGGAACTCTAGCCTGGGAGGCCCACAGACAAGCAATTGTGATCCATGAGAGATGACATAGGGACTATCAGTCACCAAGCTGGACAGTGGGGCTGCCTGGAGACCACAGGCATGGACACATGCCAGCATGCCTGCAAGGGGGGTCATAGAGTTGAGAAGTGAAACAGTTGCCCTAGTAGAAAGTAGACACTCGGGTCAGTGACTGCCTCCCTCCAAGCCTTTGTCTTCCTGGTCCTTTCAGAATAGGAATATCTTGCCCGTGCTAGTCATATGTGCTCACTATTCAGGAGCACAGGAGAAAGCACCAAGCAGGGGCTAAGAACCTGTTTCTGCAGTGGAGAAGGGGGGTGGGGAGGCTTGGCCTTGGTAGGCCCAGGTTTGCCTTTTTGGGTATACCACAGGGTATGCGATAAGCCAGGCTGGCTGCTTTTGACACTTTCTGTGATTCCATGGGCAGTAGTAGGATGCTTGAACCTTGAGCCTGTGTTATGGCCCTGATTTGAGGGCCAGATTTTTTTTTTCATATCTGAACAGTCTTGCAGCTATGTGACAAGGGAAGCGTAGTACTTGTCGGCGACTCCAGGGATGATGTAGTAAGTACAGTGATGTCACACAAACAGCTATCTACAAAAGGAGGCTGTGATCTACTTTTCTGTTCACAGTGGGCTCACTGGTCATTCTAAATCCCAGGCTGTAATTCTCAGTGCCCTGCCACTTGTGCTGTCAGACCCCCTGCATGTGTATGTCTGTGCTGTGTATGCTTTTGAGCCTGCAAAGGGTTATTTTTGTGAACCTGTTTAACTGCAGTGAGGAAGATATAGCGCATTGCTTGGCTATGTCAATTGCTAACACCTTTTGTGCTCCAAGTACTCCCAGGAGACTGCACTGAGTAGGACAGAAATATTAGAGGATATGATTTTAAAAAAGACTGAGTGAATGAGGGTTGAGATATAACAGGTTGTTAACTGAATAGAATCTACAGCTATGAGTTCAAATGATACTTCCATCTGTGGCCAGGTAAGCTACTTGGACAGAGCCTTCAAAGCTGTGAGTTGTCTTTGATATTTATAATTAAGATAAAAAAATATATCTTACTGGATTGCTAAATTGCATGATTTTATATTATATTAAATTAGGGCCAGCATAACAGTGCAGTGGGTAAAGACACCTGTGTCCAGGCCTAACAGTTTGCCTTTGATATTTTGATCCTGTGTGGTTGAAGGAACAAACCAGCTCTCATAAACTGTCCTGTGTATCTACATGACAATAGTGGGAAGTATGTGTACATGAGTGAACACACATACAAAGACACACACAGAACTGTCAGAACGTGGTCAAAAGAGTGATGCATGGTGAACAATGCCTTGGGGAACTGTGAGAGAGGCTCCAGGAGAAAAGGCAGAGGGCCTCTTATCTCAAGTGCATTTTATTCCTTGGGTTGTTCTTGGATGTGATTTCATGCCTCCTGTGATGAACATTTGCATCCAATTTATGACATATCAATTCTTGTTGGATGTCAGAATATAGCTATGGAACCAATCTGGTCAGTGTACTCCAAATCTGGGTACGGCCTTCTGCCGTGCTTTCATGGTTTCCCCGATATAATCTAAAGTATATGCCAGGCAATTGTGTTTAAACTGGTCTGTCCTGAGAAAGTTCTGGGGAGGGGCTGCTCTGTCAATATTTAATATATGCTTACTGGCATTTATTTACATGATCTTCTGATCATGTTTTTTCTGAACCCAAACAACCATCCTTGGATCATGGCTTTCTTTGTTTCATTGATGGATAGATGTACCCTGAAGCTGAAGCAAGGTTGTCTATGGCACTAGACTGTAGTCCACCCCATTCTTTCAGGTCCTCAGATCCCAAGTCCAGCAGACAAGAGCTGCACAGGTCAACGAAAGTCAATACACAACAGGCAAATCAATGTAATAAACTAAATTTAAAACATGGTCCAGAATATTAGGGCCAAAACCCAGAGATAGAGTGCTGCTGGGCGTGCACAGGGCCCTGGTTTGATGGCAAGCTCAGGACTGGGTGAATTAGACCTTTATTTCCTTCTATTGTACTTGGCAATCTCAAGGTTTCCTGTTTCTCACTGGTCTAATCATAATCATTTCATTTTTCCAAATGTTTAGGTAAGACAGTCTTTAAAAATAGAAGCTTAATTTAATACCAAATAAAGAATCTAATTATGTCCTGAATCAAATCTCACCAAATAAGGACTCATTTACTTCAGTAATAATTCCATTAATATGGCTGACTAAACAGAATTCTGTTTCTCATGAAGATTCATCAAATGTGATTCCATTTATACATTAAAAAGCAATATCATATTTGTCAAATACTAATTACCCTAAAATTATTATTAAAGACAAACAATTGAAGAAAGTTGCTAGAAGCAGGGACAGACTTCTTCCTGTTGAGTGTTTGAAAATAAACTCATTTGTCTAACTCTGTAAGTTATCAAAATGCTTGTTGATTTTGAGAAAAGTTGTCAATGGGAGGAGTGACAGTCAATGTTCTCACAAATACCTGAAAATGTAGCTTTGTATGAATGACATTGACTAAGTTGAAGTTAAAGAAAGTATTTTCTATCTTATTTTTCCCCTATAAATCTCAGATCACCATTGATATTGATTCCTACCTAGTTAATGACTGTTCTTCACAGAGTAGATGCTCAACTTAATATATAATCAACTTGATACATGACATTTTGAATTTTAGAAATGTATTTGCTTGAAATTTTTTCCTAATGAAAAAAAACTTCTGTATGCCACATTCTGGTTTCTCTGGTGGAATCATTTTATCTATTATTCATTATCTATTATAAAATGTGTCCTTACTGGAAATTTTAAAATATTTGTTTATACTATTTTAAATTGAAATAATCATATCATTTCTCCATTTCCATCTATTCCTTTGGACTTCCCCAATGTCTCCCTCCTGCTTCACATAAAATCTATGGCCTCTTTTTCTTTAATTATTATTGTTCTATATAACTATATAAATAAACAAATAAATATATAAATATAACCTGCTGAGTCCTTTTAGTGTTGCCTGTATGTATGTATATTTTAGGGTTGACCAGTTGATATTGAATAACCAATTAGAGGGCTCATCCATGGGGAAAACTGATTCTTCTTCTTAGCAGTCATCAATTGCCAATAGCTCTTCATTAAGGGATGGGGCCCTGTGAAATTCCCCCTTTCCCCTTGGCATGTCAACTGGTATTATTGTTCAAGTCTTGTTTAGGCAGCTACATTGTTGAGATGTTATGGGTGAAGCTTCCCTATCATTTCTAAAAGATACTATATCCCAGGAGACTTCTTGAACTTCAGCTCTTCTGGTATTTCTACCCTATCCATGACTGGGGAGCTCATGCACCCTCATGAAAAACTTACCATTACCACTTTCCTAAACTAGCATAATTCCTAACTGTTTTCTAAATACTTATCTTTATACTCATAGGTAAGCGTAGATCTCATCTTCTCGCAGCAGACAGAGAACATTGCAGAAAGCCACAACTAATCAAAATACAGAGAATTGGGTGAGGGGCCAACCCCCAACCAGTCCATCTACAACACAACCCTTTGAACATACCACTAAAGCTCAAGGAACATTCTTTTTTTTTTTTTAGTTTTTCGAGACAGGGTTTCTCTGTGTAGCTTTGCGCCTCTCCTATAGCTCACTTGGTAGCCCAGGCTGGCCTTGAACTCACAGAGATCCTCATGACTCTGCCTCCCGAGTGCTGGGATCAAAGGCGTGTGCCACCACCGCCTGGCTCAAGGAACATTCTTATCACAATTACATGAAGTGATATGACAGCAACATCTCCAACCCAGTGGAGGAAAATGAGGTAAAGACTGCTGTCCAGCCAGTGAGATGCAGAAGGTTCCTTGCAGCCAAGCCTGACAACCCATGTTTGATGCCAGGAACCCACATGGTGGGAGGAGAAAATCAGTTTTCAAAAGTTGTCCTCTGATCTCTGTGTATGCCACGGTAAAAATAAATGTGTGGCATACAAATACAAAATAAATAAACTTAATAAAAAAATAAATAAAGGTCTGTGTCAGGAGTCACTATCTGAACAGTGACATAGCAATCATGGAAGAAACATAAATCATTTATAAAATGGGACCAGAAACCCAGATCCAACTAAAGACACCAAGTGACTGTAGGAAACTACTTTTTGAAATTTTGATAATGTTTCTTAAAAAGCATAGGTGCCAATATGCTCCATATTTTCAGGCTACCCTGTAACTTGCCTTTGAATGCAGATCTGTCTTTTGAAAGGTTAGGTCAGGTCTGAGTCACTGTGCCTGAGTCATCAGATGTCAACTGAGACCCACATTATCCTTCATCTATTTGTTTTTCTTTCATTTTCTGTTCTTACATAAAACCCGTCTCAAGGAGAGTTGTAGAGCTTGTAATAAATCTGTTTTCCTTCAGGAAATGGGAGTGCATCCCATGCTCAGTACCTACCAATTGGTCCATTCTAAAATTTGAGAGTATTCTGTTGAAAGAAAACACAAGTGTTGGCCACATGAAGCATTTGTCCTGTGAGCAAGAATTTCAGTGGGTAAACAAACAGGTGTGTGTTCTGGTAAATGGAAAGGGGAAAACATCTTCAACAACAACAAAACCCATGCTAACATGGAAAGGACTGGATCAAATAAAAATTGCCCACATTCCAGAACCAGCTTCCTCACTGCCTTCAGTGACTAAGCCCCAAGAGCCCACCATCACTAAGGGCCAGTATGACACGTTTCCACCATAGCTGTGCTTTACCTATGAGCATGCTCCATAGCTTCTATAAAGCCTTCCATCATAGCCTGGCCTGTTGCTGTCTCCATCCTTGTTCAGAGGCAGCCATTTTGTGTGCCCCACCCCCAAAAGTCTGTTGTGTGGTGTGATTTTTGTGGCATTCCTTAGCCACTCATTGCCAAGATACTCTCTTAACACAAAACCCTTTCACCGGGGAATGCATTAGTTGACATCTGAGAGAAGGTTATCTAAGGAGTCAAGAAAAATGCATTCAGAGATATATCACATACTGACATTTGGCTAAGGATGAGAAGGATGTTTACAGGTAGGACAAGAGAGCTCAACATCAAATGAGTAAGTAGACTAGTGACTTCCCTTCAGTCGTAAGCTGCCACTTGCTTTCAAACAATCTTCAAATTAGTAGTTGAAGACAATGAGATTAATGTTTTCTCCTTGTCAGGTCTAAAGAAAATTCTACTTCCCCAAATCTGGCCCCTTCCCATTTCTCTCTACCAAAGGAGCCATTTCCTTATTTGTCAGAAGGAACATACGGCTATCTGTGGTGCCTATTAGCATGTTAAGACTCATGCTGGCCTCCAGGCTTCCTCAGAATCATGAATACTTGTTACAGAGCATCCATGCTGGCATCCTAGCTCTTCTCACTCCTTCCCTCCCCTAGACTTTTCCAGCTCATGTGCATCCTCCCCCAGCTTCTCATCCTATATAACTCTGACATTGTGTTCTTGCGCTCTTAATGCTCTTTCTTTTGTCTTCTGCTCTTCATCCTCCACTCTCACTCTCTGCCTCTTTGTCTCCTGTCATGGCTCAGTCCAATCTGCTGGCCCTGTTTAGTGTACTATTTTCTCTCCCTGCTCTGGACTCTTCCAGATGCTTCTGGCTGTATTTTCCCTCATATCTGCACCTTCCTCTCAAACATACCTTGGAGTGGTCATGTTCTCATTTTAGAGACTCAAGACATTTTGTGAACTCACTGCAAACTGCAGAAAGCAGATGTGAATGAGTTGCGTGAATTGTTTTTATTTATTTTTTTATTGTTTGTTCTGATTTTATGAAGAAAATTTCCAAAGCAACATGAGGTCAACTGGAGAAAAATAAGATTAAATTTCTCTCTTCCCCAACTTGTTGATGCTATTATGTAAATGGTGAAATACAAATCAGAAAAAATATATATATTATGAAGAAGAAAAGCAACAGTAAAAACCATCTTAGCTACACTGATCCTCTCAATATTCATTGATACCTGGCCATGTATGAGACAGCCAACTTATAGAATACACTCAACCTCCATCTCTAGAAACCACTGTAGGCAGACAGTATTTCTTTCCTGACTCCCTTTTCAGCAATTTAGAGACACTAGGTTTTCTCAGGTAGCAGTCACTCTGGTAGCATAGCACGCTCCGCTGTAGATTCCTTGGGCATATTACTCTCCCTGGATATTCACGTAGCTCTCATGTACAAACTTGACATGTTGAAGAACTCAGACTTTATCTTTTCCTTGAATGCCAAGATCTAATGTCTCACTCTGTGCAGAACATTGGCACATGCCCCTGCCCATTAATGACATTTGTCCCGTCATTGTCATGTACTTTAGATTTCAACTTCCCAGGCAGGAGCAAAGTCTGTTTGACAAGAAAGTAAAAAGAAATGTTATATAACCTTCTCTTATATTCTAAACTGGCAGTAGCCCAGGTAGACATCATAACTCTACATTTTAAAACTCAACACTCAACTGAATTAGACATCAGAGGATCCTTGGCCAATGCCTCATCTGCTTATCCAAAGAACAAAATGAAGATTGTCAGCTCTTGACATTTTTGAGCCTGGGGAGCCAGTCATGAGGGGCATGTTGATAAACTGAGGCCCTAACCAAAATTATCATGTTCATATGTTTACTTGTTTATATGAAAAGTTATTTTATAAAATGCTGATGCTCATGTATTTTACATGTTAGGTGTTTAAAACAGTATCAGTGAAATGCAGTAGTAAACATTGTAATATGAAAGTAAAGCATTTAAGTATAGAAAACATGAATGGCTCAACTTCTACTGAAACTAGGTTGTTCTTGTATTGGACCACCATAATTTCACCAGCCCTGTCTCTTAGCCTTCTCAAGGCTGTTAGAATCTATAGGTCAGAGTGCTGTGGGATGTATTTCTGTAGGCTGTGAATATGTGTTTCTCTGATTTGTTAATAAATAAAACTGTTTGGCCAATGGTGAGGCAGAATAAGGTGAGGTGGTACATTCAAACTGGAAAGAGAGGAGAAGAAAAGGAGAGTAGGGCAGATGTGAGCCACTGCCAGGAGAAGCAAGATGTGAAAGTACCAGTAAGCTACGAAGCCACATGGCAATGCACAGATTAATAGAAATGGGCTGAGTTAAGTTGTAAGAGCTAGCTAGCGAGAAGCCTGAGCCATTAGGCCATATAATTTGCAATTAATATTAAGCCTTTGAGTGCTTGTTTTATAAGCAGGTGCAGGACCACCAGGCTGGGTGGGAATGGAGAAACTTACAGCTACATCAGAGACCCTTCTTGATTCAGCAATGAGGAAGCAATGTGCCAGAAAGAGGCAAGAACACAAAGGTAATGATTAGAAGTACTTTTGGCCTTTAATAGGCACCCAAGTTACACTTTCCAAAG
The DNA here is from genome assembly GCA_902168405.1 of Peromyscus aztecus. Taxonomy (NCBI): domain Eukaryota; kingdom Metazoa; phylum Chordata; class Mammalia; order Rodentia; family Cricetidae; genus Peromyscus; species Peromyscus aztecus. Next base: position 42,730 of record CABHPQ010134543.1, read on the forward strand.
ACGGTTTGTGTAGATTGTCTGTCTGAGCAGGCTGAGTTCTTGTGAAACCTGCCAGAACTGCACAAAGGTTATTAAAGACCTCAGCTGCAAATTAATACTTTCAGCAGTACAGTCTAGGGGCTGAGAGAGGGGTGGTAAGTGATCTGCCTCAGCTGCAAGACCAGGGTTGTGGCAGTACAGTCTAGGGGCTGAAGAGGAGAGGTAAGAGATCCCCCAGAATAAATAAATACATCTTAGTGACCAGTACTGTAAGATAGAGATATCAAGAAATCAGGAGCTGGATGACAGGAGAAACCACAGAATAGTCACAATTACTATGAGATAAAGATTTATCACTAAGTATGATGTCACCAGAAAGTGCATGAGCTCATGAACTCATATTGTGTGATCTCTCTGCTGTCTTTGGCCTTGCTTCCTAGTTTCTACTTCCCACATTAAGTGATGGAGATAAACTAACAAGTGAATGAGTTGAAAATGCACAAAATGCTAAAAGAGGAGACATTATAGACAGAAAATCTTTTCCTGTTATTTACTACTAGAGGAAAAGAATGTTAGTTGCTTATATTTATTATTTTATTTGTTTTGTTTTTGTTTTTGAGACAGGCTTTCTCTATGTAACAACCCTAGCTGTCTTGGAACTTACTCTGTGAACCAGGCTGGCCTTGAAATCACAGAGATCTGCCTTCCTCTGACTCTCAAGTGCCTGGATGTGTGCCATGACCAGCTGGCTGGTTATTTGTATTTATTGTCTCATACTAAACAATTTCATTCTGTTGTCATGGGAAAGTCCCCAAGAGTCAATTGTCCATATTTAAATCCTTGGAGACTGATAGCCTCATTTTTTGAAGCATATATGCCATTTCCTTGTTCAAGAAGGTAAGAGACACAAAATCACACAGCAACATACTGCTGGGACCACAGTTTTATAGTGAGCATTCCACTTCCGGACTCTGAGAGTTGTTTAAGGGGCACCATGCTTTTCCTACTTTCTGCCCATTACAAACACACCTGTTATGTTTACTCTTGTTCATGCTTTGTACACATCATTTGTCTCAGGGAAATATCTAGGAATGGAATGGCTGATTTATAATTCAGTATATACTTAACTTTAGAGAAAACTTAATGTGGTTTGTTTTGGGGGGGTTTCTTGGGGGGTTTGTTTTTTTCCTCTGAACTCACCATGCTATTGTGTACGCCAACCAGTAACAAATGAGAAAATTCTAGAATCTTGCCACAATTTGATATTGGCAGACACTTTCTCTCCTTAATGCATTTGATGGCAATAGGTGTATGTGTGTACACTTGAGTATATGTGAATACGTGTGTTTGTCCACATGTGCTTTTGTTTTCTTTTACATAACTATTATTGAAGCATAAAAATCAAACACCAGGGAAAGTAGAGCACACGGATCATACACCATATCTAGATGGGTTTAAGTATTAAAAGCAAATGTTCATCTTTACTGCTAGAAGTCTGCTGGTCATCAAAATACAGAGTCTAAATCACAAAGGACATAAATTAGCAATCCAGTTTGAAAACTACCTATTATTGTATGATAGTTTCTCCAAGTTTAATCATCATCACTCTAACTATGCATGTTCATAGATTCCAGGAGCACTCTGATCTCGTCCAAATCCATGTAAATGAAAATGATTTTATTCATATTAGATCTACTTTCTAGAATTGGTTGCTGGATTATTCTAGAATGCTAGCTTCCAGAACAGAGGTACACCATGCTTTTAACATGTACCCATGTAACTTTCCATCTATCAATCCTGTTGCCTAGCTTAAACAACGTATAAATATCTTCTTTGATGATTAATATTGATTGATAACTTGACATGATCTAGACTCACCTAAGATACAAATTCTGAGTGTTGCTTTGAAGAATTATCTAGACTAGATTAATTGAAATAGGAATGTCACCATAACTATGGACAGCACCATCTCACGGACGACTGAGCTCCTGGACCGAATGAAAAGTAGAAAGTGAACTGATGGCCACCATTCAACTTTCTCTGCATCCTGACGGAGGAAGGAACGGGATCAACACTTCAGGCTCCTGCTGTGTGACTTCTCCATCGTGATGGCCTGGCCCTTGAACTCCAGTCAAGTAAACCATCTCTTTCAGATTTTAATGATATTTATCACAACAGTGGGAGAGGTAACTAATCCCCCCTGTTTTTAATTAAAGTAATCCTAAATTTTCACACTGATTTTTAACCCTCTTTAAAATCGTGTTTCAGGAGGAAAGAAACTTTCATTTTCTTACATTTCCAGATAGCATCAACCAGACCTGCTGCCATTCCAAGTGTTCAATTCCCCCAAGTAATCCATTACACCCTGGTACATCTAAAATAAATAAAGGTTAAAAGATCAGAGAAGCAGGACCATATGTCCAAACATGTTGTGTGTAACTTGGCATTAGTATTGTAAGGTAGAGTCAGATTATACTTTGCTTGCCAAAAAAAAAAAGCCTGAACAAAGTTAAAGGAAAAAATGATATTGTCCCTTGGGCCAGGAATTCTAACAGCAGTTCCCTTAAGGGTGGTAATAAGAATGATCAATCAACCACCTCTCTGTCACAGCTTTTTCCTGGACTGAGGCAGCATAATTTGTGCTTAAAAAAGTCAATAACGCCGGGCGGTGTTGGCGCACACCTTTAATCCCAGCACTCGGGAGGCAGAGCCAGGCGGATCTCTGTGAGTTCAAGGCCAGCCTGGGCTACCAAGTAAGTTCCAGGAAAGGCACAAAGCTACACAGAGAAACCCTGTCTCGAAACACCAAAAAA
>CABHPQ010134544.1:0-12475 GCA_902168405.1 Peromyscus aztecus
AAAAAAAAAAATCTAACACGTTACATAAAAATTCAAGATATAGTAAAGGCGACCCCACAGATAAACAGAGAAAGACTACATCATGTAGGCTATGACATTAAGAGAAGGCCTTTGTTATATGGAGTTAATAATTTTAGACACTTATCTTTCCTGTACTGCCTACAAAATTAGATAAGATGGTTTTGAGAATTACATACAAAAGGGAGGCTTATGGAACAGGATAAAACCTGAAAAAATATTCTTAAATTAGGAACACAGAAGCCCCTTTAAAACATGGTCTTTCCCCACCAAATGCACCTTTGGGTAATAAAAGCATAATAAATATAACTGTTGAGACTACATTTTGGAAATGATTCCATGAAAGAGTTCAAGAAAACACAACAGACTAGAAGAGTAATAATAGTGTGCAAACAGTAGGACTGTGTCATCCATCATTTACACTGCAATCATCTATTCAGCAAAATAGAGCAAAGAAATATGAGAAAAATAATCTTAACCTCATTACATCATGAAATCACACATTAGGGCCTACAAGATAGCTCAGTGGGTAAAATTGCTTGACACCAAGATTGACAAACTAAGTGTTTAATTCCTAGAATGTACATGGTGGCAAGAGAATCAACTGCAAGACATCCTATCATTTCAATGTGCATGACAGACACACACACACACACACACACACACACACACACACACAGAAAGAGAGAGAGAGAGACAGAGAGAGAGAGAATCCTTTTAAAAATCATACATTAAAACATCAACAAGCCACATTTTTTTACACCCAATTGAAGAGTCAACTTCAAAAAGTACAATAAATGAGAATGTGAGTGACACATGGAAGTGGGAACAGGTGTGCAGTAACATGAGAGTATCTCTTGAGAATGTGTTTGGAGGTTCCGCCAGAATAGCTGAGCTACTCATAAACTCTTTATTTATGACTATCTCTCTCCAAATGAAAAAAATTTTCCTTATCAATTGAGCGTGCTGCTTTGGAACAGAGGCACCTGGAGTACTGAGAGAGAAAGGAGACACAGTGTAGCCACATCAGCTGAATCAGCCTGAAATGTGATGGGTTGACAGATGTCACAGCCAAATCTCCATTACTTGCAAGAACAAATCTTAAGAACTAGCAACACTTGTTGCCTCTATCTGCCTATAAACCTATGAACTAAAACAAGGGATATACCACATCTATGCTTATGTGAATATAAAAATATAACATCTTACCATGGAAGATGAATATATAAGAACATATATCTAGCCTATTCCACCGAGTATCAATGGTGGATAGAAGTAGAGGAAAGGAAGAACCAAGGGCAGGAAATGGAAAGGTAAGAGAGAGAGGGGAGGGGAGAGGAAAACAGGGAAGGGAAGAGAAAAGCAGAGGAGAGGCAAGGCATCAGGAGAGAAGAAGAGGAAAGTGAAGGAGAAGGAATGGGGAAAGGTATTTGGAGAAGCAGGAGAAGGGAAGGGTGTGGAAAGGGAATGTGGGCAAGGGAACAAAAATGTACAGTTCCCCATAAGGGAGAAGTGAGAGCCTTGGTTCGGTCTATGAGGATAAAATGTTATGAATTACACATCATAGTTAGCTCAACTTTGCTTCTGAATTCAATGAGACAAGAAAAGGAGTGTTGAACTGTTTTCTGATTGCTAGACTGGAAAGAATACTTGTAAAAAAAACAAAACAAAACAACAACAACAAAAATTTGCAATTTGTAATGGGTAGCTGTTCTAGTCATGACCTTGAAGCACCACCCCTAGTGAGGTAGCAGGTAACTGTTACACCTGCCTATGACCTTGAAGAACATGCCCCTGGGGTGTGGCTGCTCAGGAGATGTAAGACCTAGGATGCATGTACATGGTGGGTGCTCTCTTCACTCCCTTGTGGTGTTGAATGCTGGGACTGACCAGGCAGATCTTGGAAGATCAGTGTAGGACATAGTTTGGCTTTCCCAGACCCTACCATAAATACCTGTGCTATAGTGAGTTACCCCCTATGAATTTCCTTGTTCATTAAATGGACTCAGTGGATTTCTTGCCCCACTCAGTGGATATCCAGTGCCCCATGTGGAAGCGTTGGTGGGCCATCCATGGCCTTTCACCCATGCAGACAGCTTCCCGCAGATCCCCGCCCACAGGCTCCATGAGCAGCCTGTGTGATCTGCCGCATGTCGGCAGCTCAGATCCCTGCTTTCTAACCATGCTCATCCCACTCCCTCTCCCTTCCCTCCCTCCCAAGTTGCATGTCTATGTCCCACACACCATGGCAGACTTGCATCTATTCCCTAATTTGGGCTGTTCCATGGGTACGAGAGCTTACATGCTTGCCTTACAAGTCTGCATCACTTGCCCCCGTGGCTCATTCAAACTAGCACTAGCTGGAGTTCAAAAACCGCATGCCCCGCTGGGTCCCATACATGCTGCTGAGTACCTGAACAGCTCCCAGAGTAGACAGTTTATGCTGTTGCATTCCTTATTACTCCTGCTGCTTACACTTGTTGCATGTGAGTGTGAGAGTGAAGGAGTGCACCTCCATGACAGGTTGAGCCCCTGCCCCGCAGCTCCACTGGCCACATGCAGTCTTCCCTGCCACTCCCACAGGTGCCTGTATGCCCCAGTTGAGTTTGGCATGCATCACTGCACAGCCAGTTGTGGTGGTGCACACCAGTAGGATTTGTTCAGTAGCTGTTTAAGTCCAATGCAGGTCAAGGTCTTCAGAACGCACTTCGGGACCTACTTCAGTGCTACTTCTGTGACACCTACTGGCCAAATAGTGCTACTACACGCAAAACCCATTGCAAGAACTGACAGACCGGCTCTCAAGGATTTCATCTAAGGTAAAATTACTTGATAATTTTACACCTTAAACTGATTAATAAACACATTAATAAAGGTTTTGTTCACAAATTTTGAATATTTCTCAAAAAATGGCAGAAAATATCACATCTCAGGAATTTAAAAACTTTTTTGTTTGCATTATGAATGAAATTTTACAGGACATAAACGACCTTCCTGGAATGTATACGATGTTCACTATAATGGAAATTAGCATAGTGATTCACACCATATCATTGAAAAATTGGCTTAACAATAACAGCAAAAGTGGGACATTAATGGGACTGATGCAGGCCTTACAAGGTAGTAATGAAGACTTAAATAAAGGGATTCTGCCTTTGGAATCTGCTAACTTACCACAAGAACTTCAGTCCATTAATAATAACTGAATGGCCAGATTTAATTCTATTGATAATAAATATGAATACATAATGGATAAAACAATAACTCTTCAGAGTAATTTTAATGCTATTCAGATACTTTATAAAGAGGAAAGATCATTGCTAATTGATAGAATAAAGTCTACGGAATCATATGTTTCAGAAGAACATAAAAAATTGCATGATCCCATGAAATCTCTAGAATTCTTTACAACAGAGGAGGTTTAAATGCTGCAGCAGGCAGTAGTTAATGGATTTCAAGCTCTGGCAGAATCTCTCAGTAAACATAAAAAAGACACTAGTAAGCAGAAAGGCAAGGTCATACAAGTCCTAAAATCACCAGGTGGCTTTTATAAAATGGCCTATCCTGTCACCATCTGTGAGAAGCCAGCAGATGATGAACATCCTGAAACCAATTCATATGAGAGATTTAAAACCTTTAAAGAAGCAGTTGTCACCTCTGGTATACACTCAACGTATGTAAAGGAGATGCTAAATATGTGGTCTTTTACAAATAGAATCATACCAGATGACTGGAATCAGTTCATCTCAGCTGTCTTAGAATACAGCCAGCAATTACAATGGAAAAGTTGGTTGAGAGAAGAAGCTAAAATCCCTGAACAACGAGGTAAGATGATAGGTTTTGAGATCTTTCAAGATCAAATTCTTTTTTTTTCTGAGACAGGGTTTCTCTGTGTAGCTTTGTGCCTTTCCTGGAACTTCACTCTGTAGCCCAGGTTGGCCTTGAACTCACAGAGATCCTCCTACTTCTGCCTCCCAAGTGCTGGGATTAAAGGCGTGCACCACCACCTCCCAGCTCAAGATCAAATTCTTGGTGAAAGCTGTTTTGCTGATATAAATGTACAAGCTACTTTTGATGAGCATACAATATCCCTATGCCATACAGCAGCTTTAAATGATTGGGAACAAATTCCAGAACCAGAGAAACCAACTGAACTATATAGAAAGGTTTTCCAAGGGCCAAAAGAACCAATTACTGATTTTTTTTTTTTTACAAAGGCTAACCACGCCTGTAAACAAGGAAGTATCAGACCAAGGACTAAGACAAGTATTAACTCAATCTTTGCCTTTTGTCAATGCTAATACAGAATGCAAAAGAATACTTACATTTTTAAAGGTCAGGTAAACACATTTGGAGGAATGGATTCATCATAAAAATGATGTTGAGTCTCTTAACTATGGTGAAGAGGCTTGGATAGGAGAGGCGATTTCCAGAGGTGGACGAAGGCCTTGTGGTATCAAATGTTTTAAATTGGTACACCAGGTGATATGAGAAGAAATTTTACAGAAGGTGTTCCTAGAAGAAATAATTCTTCTAGTAATAACCTAAATGGGAGGCCCCAAACTTCTGGATTATGCAGAAGATGTGGCAAACGCCAATATTGGACCAATGAATCTAGATCAACAATAGATATACAAGGCAACACTTTACCAGTGGGAACTGCTTCAGGGGGCCTCTCATAGACCCCCAAACTGAATGTGGTCCAAACATTTCCAGCCACTGTGGAGGAAATTCCCCTCCAGGACAATTAACCCAGTGTCTAATGTAAAGAACGATATTGCACTAAAGGATAGAACAGCTCTGATCGATGGATCAAAAATTCCCAAAACACCTTAAAATGAATATTTTGGCAGACTTCCATAAGTGAACAAAGATCAAAGCTTGGAGTATGAATTAATAGCATTGTTCTGGAAGGACTGGTAGACACAGTTGTGACTATAATTACACCAAAATCATGGCATCTGAATTGGCCTTTCCAAGAGGTAGATGTTCAATTTTTAGGGATTGGAACCCTATTTCAGGTAAAAACAAAGTTTGAGATAACCTGAATCATATTGCCAGAAGGACAGACAAAGGGGACAAGGACTGAAAGAGTCCAAGAGAATTATCAGCTGAAGCTGAGAAGGAATTGGCTCTAGTAGAAAAGAAAATATAAGAAACACATGTGGATCATGTGAATCCAGAACTTAACTTCATTCTGGTCATATTCCCTTCTAGACAATCCCCCACAAGGATTTTGATGCAGAGGAAAGATATTATATTGGAATGGATATTTCTACCATGTAAACTGAGTAAGAAATTAAAAACTTACGTGGAAAAGATCCCTGATTTGATTCTAAAAGGAAAATTACAATTTTATCAATTGACAGGAATGTACCCAGCAGAATTTTAGTACCTTTAACTAATGATGAGATTTCCTCTTTATAGAAAGATAATGAATATTGGCAGAGAGTCTGCAGTAACTTTTTGGGAGAGATTAACAATTGTTATCCCAAAAGCAAGAGAACATAATTCATAAATAAAAAAAAACCTGAATGTGTTCTTCCTCATATTGTATGGCAAAATCAGTCTCTGGAGTCCCCACATTCTATACTGATGCAAATAAATCAAGAAAGGCAGGATATAAGTCAGGAGACTTAAGTAAAGTGGCTCAAAGTCTCTACAAAGTCTGTACAAAAGGAAGAATTCTTTGCCATTCTTATAGTATTAATGGATTTCACAGAACCCCTCAATATAGTCCCTGACTCTCAATATGCAGAGAGAGTTGTTTTATATATTGAAACTGGTGTATTTATTCCTGATAATATGGAGTTGCCTTCGCTATTTATAAAATTACAGGAAATCATCAGAAATAGTGAACATCCTATATATATATATAAGAAACACCAGATCCAATATGGGTCTTCCAGGTCCCCTAGCACTAGGTAATGATGAGATTGATCAGTTATTAATATGTAATGTGCTAGAAGCCTTAGAATTTCATAGGAAACACCATGTGAATAGCAAGGGTCTGAAGAAGGATTTTTCCACAACTTGGTAACAAGCCAAAGAAATGGTAAAAAAAAAAAAAATGTCCTATTTGTTCCTTTTATAACCAAACTTCTTTACCTTCAGGAAGCAATCCTAAAGGTATACAGAGAAATGAGATTTGGCAGATGAATGCGCTTCATTTCATAGAAATTGGAAGATTAAAATATGTACACCATACCATTGACACCTATTGAGGATTTTAATGGGCAACTCCTATGAGTTCTGAAAAGGCTGATTCTGTGATTACACACCATTTAGAAGTTATGGCCACCATAGGAATACCTGTACAAATTAAGACTGACAATGCTCCAGCATATGTCTCAAATAAAGTGAGACAGTTTTTTGTGCATTACAATATAAAGCATATTACAGCTATACCACACCATCCCACAGGCCAAGCAGTTATAGAAAGATCTAATCAAACTTTAAAGGATATGCTAAATAAACAGAAAGAGGTAACAATAACCCCTAGAAACAGATTACATACTGCTTTAATAACCTTGAATTTTCTCAATGATGATGAGAAAGGAACAACAGCTGTGGAGAGACATTAGCCAACAGAAAAACTCCTGAGCTAAACCAACCAGTTTACTTCAAGGATGTGTTGACCTCAGAATGGAAACCAGGATACATTCTATGTTGGGGGAGATGTTTTGTTTTTGTTTCTACAGGAAAAGAAAAGCTATGGATACCAAAAATAAATTAATAAAATTTCTATTTGAACAGGAGAAAACCCTTGATGAGGAGAAGTAATAGCTTATCCATCAATGTGATGACTCTGCAATTTGTAAGAAAAACTCAACAAGCAAGGGCTGGAGCATGGTTCTGTTTTTTTTTTTTGTTTTTTTTTTATTTATTTTTTTTTTGTCTTTACAGGATAATAGAAGTAACCATCTTCCAGAAATCATGAGGCCTTGGATACCCATATGTCTACAACAGAAGAAAAGAACCTTTTGGCACCAATATGGTAATATCTCACTGCCTAACATTATCGCTTTAATTCAAGAAAAGTTGTGGTCCTGATTCAATTATAAATCATGCTGACTTTGGAGTTGGAATGTGGCTGTCTCCTTCTCTAAACCCAAGCATGTTGCTAAAAGAAAAATTTAATAGATTCTGTCTCATATAGAAGAGCTATCTGGTGTGGGACAGAAGAAAATCAATAATCTAGGGGTCAAGATTCTATCTCTTTACAAGCTTGTCCTTGCTTTCAGAGAATCTTTCCTCTATTCAGAATAAATCCAAACTTTCCATTTTGATATTAATAATGTTCAAGTTTTCACTGTAAAAAATAAGTCTTTCCAATAGCAATCTCTGAAGCTTCCAGAAGGAAGATGGGACCCCACAATAACAACTCTACCCAGTCCAGAATGATGCCAGGGTACCCATGAACATTACTCAATGGTCAACTTTGGAATGAAAACTCTGCAAGATGAGATGATCCATCCTACTACACTTCTAGCCAGAATCTTAGACAGCCTTACCCATTACTCTGAGACTGGCTGCAGAATCTACAACTAGTACTATTGAGACCTAACTATCTGAGCTTTCTGATAGGACCCCACAGAGATAGAGTCACCCCCTAAACAGCAGGAAGCAATTCTAAGAAAATAATGTCCCTTCTCCAAAGGTTTTATTATTTTCCAGTTTATGGATAATGGTTATAGGGCTGGGAGTAAACAATAAAAATCAGACTCTGTATTCTCCTTAAGAAAAGAAAAAGGGGAATTGATAGGTGTAGGATATTAAGGTAGATTATTTATATACTAGTAAACTAAATTAGTAAAATATCAGCCTTAGATAATTTGTGCTGTTATAGATTCTTGTATATTAATACAAATATTGTATATTGATATAAAAGTTCTAACCTAACACAGAACTATATAAAAGAAGAATGTTTATTAAGTATTGTCAAGGAGAAATAATGGGTAATGACCTAAGCAAAATGGAACTACAACCAACAAGAACACCATCAAACAAGAGACATATACTAAAATCCAGAGATGTCCAGAACATAGGTAAATGGTATGTTAGAGAGGTTATTCCAAAAGTTGTCCTATCCTGAAGAATCTGAATCTAGTACTTTGTATGCTCTCGCTAAGATATGAGAACATTGTAACTGTAACTATTAGTGTTCAACCCCAACAAAGACCTGAGAAGGAATATAATAATACTTGAGAAAATGGGAAATGCATGCAAGCAACTTTCATCAGTTAGCAGGAATAGACACAGCAGAAACTGTAACACCTTTTACTAACGATGAAATTGACAAATTATGAGTAGAAAGTGAAGTTTGGCAAAGAACTTGCAGTAAATTTTTGGGAGATTTAACAAAATATATCCCAAAAGCAAGAGAATTCAATTTATAAAGAGAACTAATTGGATCCTTCCTCATATTGTACAGGAAACACCAATATCTGGAGCCCCTACATTATATACTGATGCAAAAAAAATCAGGAAAGACAGGTTATAAATCAGGAAATTTAAGTAAAGTGTCTCAAAGTCCTTATGATTCTGTCCAAAAGTCAGAATTATATTCTATTCTGATGGTATTAATGGATTTTACAGAACCTCTTAATATAGTTACTGACTCTCAGTATGCAGAAAGAGTTGTTTTACACACTGAAACTGCTGAATTTATTCCTTGTGTGTCAGAATTAACTTCATTGTTTATTCAATTACAAGAAATAATCGGGAATAGGAATCATCCCTTATATATAACACATTGTATCCCATATGGATCTGCCAGGCCCACTAGCACAAGGTAGTCACAAAATTGATCAACTATTGATAGGAAATGTGCTGGAGGTCTCAGAATTTCATAAAAAAATTATGTCAATAGCAAGGGTTTGAGAAAGGATTTGTCCATTGCTTGGCAACAAGCAAAGGAAATTATAAGGAGATGTCCTACTTGTTCTTTATATAACCAAACTCCACTACCTGTAAGAAGGAACCCAAAGGGTACTCAAAGGAGTGAAATTTGGCAGATGGATGTGTTTCATTTTGTAAAATTTGGAAAATTAAAATATGTACACCACACCTTTGATACGTCTTCATGATCTCAATGGGCAATTGCTTTGAGTTCTGAAAAGGCTGATTCTGTAATCACACATTTGCTAGAAGTTATGACCATCATGGGTATACCCATACAAATTAAGACTGACAATGCTCCAGCATATGTCTCTGTTAAAATGAAACAGTTTTTTGCTCATTACTATGTAAAGCATATTACAGATATACCACACAATCCTATAGGGCAAACAGTCATAGGAAGTTCAAATCAAATTCTAAATGATACACTAAATAAACAGAAAGGGGTAATAAAGACCCCCAGAAATAGACTGCATAATGCTTTATTAAATTTGAATATTCTAAATGCTAATGAGAAAAGAATGACAGCTGCAGAGAGACACTGGATAATAGAAAAAACTACAGAATTAAATCAGACTGTATACTTTAAAGATGTACTGACCTCAGAATGGAAACCAGGATATGTGTTACACTGGGGGAGAGGTTTTTATTTTGTTTTTTCAGGAGAAGAAAAGCTATGGATACCATCAAAATTGATAAAGGTTTGATTTGAACAAGGGAGACCTCAGACATGTCTTGCCTAAGGTAGGTAGTAATTAGGAGAACTGATATTAAAGCAGATTGTCTACCCCAGCTCATGTTGTAGCCATACATATTCCAGTGTAGGGCTACATAACATAGTTTCCTGTGAAGGACTAGGCATGCTAGGTGTACTAGGAGTGACCTTCCTAAGGGCTAAGCATTAACTCAGTAAATGTTTCTTTCTGGACACAGTAAAAAAAAAAAAAAAAAGAAGAAGAAGAAAAAGAAGAGATGATAGTTCATTAACCAGCATGGCCATTCAATCTAAACTAACTTATATGAATAACAAATGCTTCTCAATTGACCAGATATAACTTGCCAAAAGGGAACCTTGCCAAAATTAGGGTTGGGGAAGGGTTTTGTTTTTATTTTTTCAGGAATGAAGGCATTCAGCTAAGGAATCTGAAGATAACTGAACAAATGTGACATCTGAAGAAAAAGGACAAATCATTAAAAAGAATGTCCCAAGAAAACAAGTAAATTGGCCTATTAGTAAATTACATTTCCAACAGGATAAAATTTCAGATATCTTCCTAAATGTTTGTTTCTGCTGTTCTTTATAGACACATAATATAATATAAATGGTCTTTATGTAGTCCCAGTCCAATTAAAAATTAAAACTGGCTTCGGAGTTAGAGTGTGGCTCTCTCCTTCTCTAAACCCAAGATAGATTATTAAATGTACTTTTTAAAAGCAACTACTTGTTTTAAATATTTTACATTGATATGGATCTTTGTATATTGATACAAAGTTCATATTAATTTTGTTAGAACATACTGTACATATATTTTTAATCTTGTTCAAGGTATTGTACCTATACAACTCTATTTAACAATGTAATGCAAATTTCTAGTCCTTGAAAGTTATTATCATAAACTAATTAGGATATAAAGAAATGGAAGTTAGTAGTTAGTCATTACAATCAATCTTGTAGTCATGTTAGGTGTGTTTTCAAGGTCAAACAGAGATATATTTTAATAAATAGGTTGTCTTCAAACACTTCAGAGATCTACAAAATATGGCATTTACGATGTTTTAATAATATAGGTTCTTTCTTATTTTTTTATGACAATGAGACATGTCTGCTATGGGCAGCACCAATCTCATTCAGAGAAGATGATGGGCATAGAAGAAAGTCTATATGGAGTTTACTATCTTTGTGGCAAAAGTTAGCCACTGGGCAAGAAAAAGCCCTTGCCTCAACTGCTGACAGTATGTTGTCCAAATGGGAGAAGCAGGATACAAAAGAAAGGACTGTTGAACTTTGTGAAGACAAACTAGAACAGCCCTTCAGAAAATCCTGCTTCACAGATAATTCTGTCAGATATGCTAGGCCTGTAGGCTGAAGATGGATGCCCCAATGTTACAGAGGAATCTTGGGTGACTGTCTAGGTAGCCAGCTGTTCCTGTCATTTCTTGCATTTTTTTGGAAGTTGCTTGTTTGCACTTCCTCATTATTCAAGTAATATTATTTCCTCCTCCAGTCTCTGATAGAGTTGAATACTTTATAGTTACAGTAATAGTTTTCCTTGTTACCAGATTCAGAAAAGAGATTCACTAAAAAGGTGTAAAATATATAAGGTTGAGAGACATTAAAAGATAATTTTGGTAAAGAAAGTTAAAATAGGAATTGAATTAGGTACGAACATTTGGACTCACCAAGATAGGATAAATATGGAGTATTTTCTCTGACTTTGTCAATTGTTAATAGACTAGACATTGTTGATATATTTACTGCATGTATATATTGTATATGGTTATTGTACTTATTGTATATAGTTTTTATTATATTAGTTATAATTTTTTAATTTAGACAAAAAAAGGGATATATGGTGATATTTTCTTTGTGTTCTAAGCTTGCCTGAAGATCAGAGTACAGAGCTAAACCACTATTCATCCATCGAGGCCAGGCAGTGGTGGCACATACCTTTAATCCCAGCATTTAGGAGGAGGAAGCAGGAAGAACAGGAGTTTAAGGCCATCCTGGACAACACAACATTTAATCTGTCTAAAAGAGAGCAGAGCTAAGTGGTGGTGGTAGCTCACACCTTTAATTCCAGCACTAGGGAGGTGGAGACAGGGATATAAGGCAGGTAGAGACAGACTCTCAGCTCCCTTTCAGGATGAGGATTTCATAGAGTTAAGAACTAGTGGCTGGCTGTTCTGCTCCTCTGATCATTCCAATTTCAACCTAATATCTGACTCCAGGTTTTTATTAATAAGACCAATTAGGATTTATGCTACATATAAGGAGAGAAAATAGAAAAGGACAGGAAGAAAAATTCCAGAAAACTTTAAATTACTGTTAAATTTAGCAATGCTCAGTATAAGCATCTTGATAAAGGTATCTCAGATCATTGAAGTTCTGGGAACCATGACTTGAAGGGCCTTTCTTAGGAAAAGGAATTTTAATAAGAGACCAAAAAATCTAAATGGCATTGGTGGGATGATCTTTGTGTAAAGGTGCTTAACACAAAGTCTATATGACCCAAGTTTATTTCCCAGAATCCAGGAATATATGTAAGAGTAAATAAAATTTAAAAAGCCCAATTCAGTGGCATGCATCTTTAATCCAGCATTCCCATAGTGAAATAGGAAAAAAACAGAATTATTTGGAAACTTGAAGGATAGTTGGGCTGAAGTACACAGGCAGCATGGCAGCAGAAGTAAGAGAGACCCTGCCTCAAAAACAAGGGGAACAGAGAACTGATTCCTCAACATTGTCTTCTGACCTCCCTGTGCTCTTAGTAGCACCCAGGAACCCACACCACACACACACACACACACACACACACACACACACACACACACACAC
>CABHPQ010134545.1:0-25337 GCA_902168405.1 Peromyscus aztecus
TGTGTGTGTGTGTGTGTGTGTGTGTGTGTGTGTGTGTGTGTATGAAAGGGATCCAGATGGAAAAATACATTGTAGATTTGTTTTAAGCAGAATTCCTTTTATCTATTATCAAAAATACCATCTTTTTCTTTCATCTCCCCAGATTTACTTGTATCTTAAACTATTTCTAGTAATTTCTGTTACATGCTTGGAGTTTTGGAGAGTTTGTATTTTATATATGTCCAAGTTTGATGAAGATACTTTTCATGCAGTAAATATTTCTAACTTTCTGTGCAGATTTGGAAATATACCAGGTGATAAATGACTAATTAGTCATTGTGTCCGCGCCAAGAGGAAGGCTTTTCTGACTGATCTTTGGAACTAAACAAATATTTTTAAAACAGGAAGAGCATTATCAGTCAGAAGGCATCGAAGCCACAGTGTCTGAGCTGTAATGAGGTCCTCTGTCCATATTTGGACCATATATTTCATATCTAATTGTCTCCCTATAAGTCTCCATGTTGTCAGAAAACACCCAGTTAGATTTCCACAACCACCTTGTCTCCAGCCAGAAGCTTTAATCAGTTGTTTTCAGTGGCTAGTTCACCCTAGGAACTTACAGAACATGAAACTTAGGAAAGGAAAAGTATGTTGGGGAAGCTAATCATCTCTTTTCTCTTACAGAAACAAGGACAGAATGTCCATGAACAACATCTTCTCAGGGTCTAAGCCGTCTGGCCCTCGATTTACTGGGGGTGGATTTCCCCTCAACCAGCCATCCAAGGTGAAGTTGTAACGGGAAGCTGCTGGCTGGGTCAAACGCAGCAGCTCAGGAACATTGTGGCAGCATTGCCTGTAAATCCCTCAGATCACAGATATCTAGAAAAGCTGGTGCTCAGCTCTCCAGAACGGGACAGAATGGACAACTATCATTGTCTTGTATAGAAGAGTGATGATGTCATACCTGAAGCACACCGACACTAAGAGCCTGTAACCGAAGCTCCTTAATTTGGCTGACCCTTGGCGGAAAGCTGAACTTTTGTTACAATCCCATTGACTGACTTGAAATGCAGGTTTAGAAACTTGGGGTGGATGAAGCTTTGGGTATTAATTTCTCCATTATAGATATTTGAGCACTTGAAGATTTTTGTATATAAAAATATTTTATATGTAAAAAATGCAATGCATGCCCTCACATCTTATTAGTGAAAATCTATTTTAATTATTCCTCATTAACAAGTCATTGAATGAGATGAGAAAACAGGACACACTACTGGGATTTCAAAAGTATGTATTGAGAGTGATTTCCATGTGGGATGTCATTTCAGGCCTGGGGTAGGAAAATCTATTCTGAAGAGAAATGCCAATAAATACTTCATCATAAAAAAAATCTTTGTAGAGATTTTGATCTTTGCTTTGGTAGAGCATGTCATTAAAGTTTAAAATGACTGAGAGAAATGTTTAACATAAGGATTTGAGCCAAAGGACCCAAGACTGTGAAGTGAAAGAAAGGACTGGCTGCTGTACTTTGGAGGCCTTGTGCTTGACAGTGGCGTGGTTTAGCAGAAGGATCTGTTTGGCTCTCAGGCTGCCAGACAGCAGGTTGAGCCACAGAATCCATTGTGATTTCTTTTTGTTGTAGCCAAAGTTATGTGGGCATTAGTTCACAGTTACCTTGTTAAATGTCCATTCAGTAATACTGTGGCCATCTCTCCTATAATAACTTGATTTCTGCAATTTTTTACATTATCGAGGAGCAAGTATCTCAGCAATGAACAGGAACACCATTGTGGGACATTTGTACACTCTGTGAAGATGTATTTCTGTGACTGGTGTAATAAAGAGCTGAGTGACCAACAGCTAGGCAGAAAAGGATAGGCAGAGAGAGAGGAAGTCAGAGGGATGAAGCTAGGTTCGAGAGATGCCAACGGGATGTGGAACAAGTCAGACATATTGGACAGAGGAAAGGTAACCGAGCCATGTGATAGAATGTAGATTAATATAAACAGGTTAATTAAGTTATAAGAGCTAGTCAGAAAAAGCCTAAGCCAAGGCCAAGCTTTTGTAATTAATAATAAGTCTCTGTGTCATTATTTGCGAGCTGGTGGATAAGAGCTAGTTAGAAAAAGCCTAAGCTAAGGCCAAGCTTTCATAATTAATAGCAAGTCTCTGTGTTATTATTTGCAAGCTGGTGGTCCTGAGCAGAAAGCTTACTACACAATGTAAGCGAAACATTCGAGTGTTCCATTTGTGTTCATGACCACAATTCCCACGGTCAGGAGCATGACCCAAGATGTTTGGTCAGATGGTACAGGAAAATGGGACTTAATGGAATTCTCTGGATGTCCTGTGGCCCCTCAGTCCACTGAGGCTGGTGCTATTGCTTAGGTGAGGTTCCCTAGAAGCTGACAAATGACAGAGAAGTCCGTGAAAGTGTTTTACTGTGATTCCACAAAAGCAAGTAAGAGGATACGGAAGTGAAACAG
Source organism: Peromyscus aztecus (assembly GCA_902168405.1). Lineage (NCBI taxonomy): Eukaryota > Metazoa > Chordata > Mammalia > Rodentia > Cricetidae > Peromyscus > Peromyscus aztecus. Next base: position 2,466 of record CABHPQ010134545.1, read on the forward strand.
CAAAGGGAAGCACACCGTGAAAGGATGGCATGTAAAGTCAAGCTCCATGACGGGAGACCCTGGCTCTGCTTGCAGCCGAGCTCTGAAGACACTCCAGTCACTGCTCAGAGCTTGACCATGAGGGATGAGGGGGCTTGGATAGTTATTGCTTCACATTGTTAGTCACCAGCCAAGGACTGTTCTGGAGGGACCCTTCTGGTTCTCTCTGCCTGTAGGCAGTGCAGGCCCCTGTCACTCAGTTGCAGGCCTCGGACAGAGAGGCAGCAGGTGTTGACCGCTGGAAGTGGATGTGGTTAAGAGATCAAGGGGACACCAGATAGGCCGTGTCATCCTATGCCATTCTCTCATTTGGACCAGGGTAAGAATGCCACAGGTAGAAAGCAACCTTGGTGTTTGTGGTGCTTGTAATGCCAGTGTTAGAGACAGAGGATCAGGAATTCAAGGCCAATCTTCACTACAAAGCCAGTCAGATTTAAACCTGGGTTACAGGAGACCTTGTTTCAAAACAAACAAATGAACATATGAGTCAGTAGTGTTAGGTAAGGTGGTGTATGCCTGTAATCCCTGCACTTGGGAAGCAGAGAAAGGAAGATCACAAATTCTATCTCAGTCTGGACAAGAATAGGATGTATGTATCTCAGTGGTGAATCCCTTGCCTGGGGTGCACAGGGCTCTATTTGTAATGCCAAGCACTTAAAAAATAATCATAGTGGAACCAATTCCATTTCTAAAAAGTCACTGATGATATTTTCCCTCAGAGAAATACATTGTGCAGACAAAGCTAATTCTTAGGGTTTCCCATCCATGCAGAGATGTTTTCTGAAGTATAGCTAAGGCCAAGTTCATTCTGAGCTGTCAGGAGGGCTCTGTAAGAGGTTCACCTGTGACTATAGATCTATCCCAGAATGGCAAAGACTCTGAAGACATCTGGGTTCACAGCCTGACTCATAACAATGAGCTGTTTTGAAGAGTGGATGAGTTCCATCACATAAGCCAGGCATAGAGTAGGCAACATGTATATGTATGTTTATACACACATACAGATATATGCACATAAGAGATAACTAATGTTTTGGAATTGGAGAAGAAACGTTGCTGCATAATTCTTACAAACTATAAAGGTGATTCTAAAATGCACATACAGGGTAGGTGACATTCAAACGTCTGGATAAAGCTTGATTTGGTAATTTATAATAGTATTCTGTAAAATGCCACATTGTGCGCTTTATGAAATTTCTATGTATTATTATTAAGATCTGGGGGAAAAGAAAATCTGACATAAAATAATAATGTGCCATAATAAACTTACACACAAAAGTTAAAACAAAACAAAACAAAACCCCACAATCTGAAGATGAGGTGGCCTCTCATCGTCAGAAGTTGGAATGTTCTGTCGTCATTCAGTCACCATAGAAAAAGACCCAGTGACCTCTGCTGTCCTCTTCTTCCTGGGTGGTCACCTGAACTGCCAACAGGGAGCCTATGGTTCAGGACAGAAGAGGTCTCTGGGCAGTACATGCAGCCCCACTAGATGATGTGTGCTTATGTCCAAGTGGAAGGGTGAGTTAAGGCTGGAAATAGTAAAGGCCTGGTACTGTAAGCAACATCCATCTAGGTGCACGTATTTCCACCATAGCCACGGTATAAGAATGGATCGTTAAAGACACTGAGCTTTGCAAAGCATTAACAACAACTGTGAGCTCACAGTGGGCTTGGTGCTTTTAAAAATCACAAATCTGCTCTGCATTGTAAAGCAACACAAGGAGATGGTACAGCTGTGTAATTTTACCCCAGGGTTTTCTGAGTTTGAGAGAGGAGTCCTGTCATTAAACTATCCATTGATTTCCAACTGGGAAGATGGGGAACTGCGATGGCTTCTCTGTTAATAGGGGGACGTGATGACGGAGACTCCCTGGCCATCATTTGCTGATCGTCACTTCTCAGCAACTTCTCATATAGCTGTGTGTTTATTGTGGTTACTTCTGAAGAATGGCTCGGAGCAAAGGTTTGCTGCGTGATGTGCTGTGGAGAGGGTGTCAGCTGTATGTACTAGGAAGAGATGGCAGCGATTCTGCTAGTCATGACGGTAATTCTGCTGGAAAAACTTACCCAGCGTGGATAATTCTCAGTTGATTTCCTGACTAGCTCAGAATTTGAAGTTTTACCTAGGTCAAGATCCCCATAGGAAAATACTATATGGTGAATTTTGAGTAGATTGACATTTCAAAAGCAGGACAATTTGAAAAACAGGATACCATGTCTTCATTAAATGTAGTCAATTACATGACCACCTAGCTGCTACTGGAGCAAAGAGAGGGTGTTTTTAAATATTAAAATTGTAAAATAACTTAATATATATCTCATCATTTTCTTTGTAGTAAATGGAAAATATTTTTATAGCATTATCCATTTTTAACTCCTAATTCAATGCTGTTTTAGTATACCATTCCTCATATCTATTATTTAAAGGTTCCATTAGGGTTTTGAGATCCATTAGAATTTTATAACAGTAGGAAATGTCGTATCAACAGGGTACCATTCTTCTTTTTTATAATTAAAAATAGATTTTCCCTGTTATTTTAAAGTACCCCATTGTAGCAGAAAATTAGGAAGTAAGGATAAGCAAAAGGGAGAAAAAGGCTACCAATAACCCCCGACCCCCCATCTCTGTCACCTGGGGCTGGCTACCAATAATCCCCGACCCCATCTCTGTCACCTGGGGCTGGCTACCAATAACCCCTGACCCCCCATCTCTGTCACCTGGGCTGGAGCAATTGCTCATGCCTGCCGTTAGTCCTGACTGCAGAAATCTTTCTGCATTTGAAAATGATTTGATTTTATACATATGCATGTTTTGCTTACATGAACGTTGGTGCACCACTTGCATACTCGATGACCACTGAGGCCAGATGAAGGATTTCGTCACCCCTATAGACTGGTTTTGTCTTTTCTACAATATCATATAAGGAAGTCCATGTGACATATTCTTTTGGACTTGAGTCTTTAAAATACAGCGTAGTAATTTTGAGATCAGCCGTGTGCTCACGTGTGTATGTGTACATCAGTCATTCACTCACCCTTAGTGCACAGTAATAGCCTATTGTATAGAAATAATGCAATTTGTTTGAGTTGTTGATGGGGGTACAAGTTGCTTCTAAATTTTAACTTCTATGAGTAAAGTTGCTACAAAGATTCATGTATGGGTCATGATGTAGCTAGACATGATCATTTCTCTTGGGAGAAGCACTAAGGGATGGGATTGCTGATCTGCACGGAAGTATGTGTTTCACTTGATGAGACACTGTCCAAGTTCCCTGGACTGTATCAGTTTACCGTCCTAAAACAATGGATACGCACTCTAGTTGCTCCAAGTCCTTGTTAATATTGGGCACTGTCTGTGTAAGCCTTTCTCGTCTATAAACAGTGATGTCTCCATGTGGTTTATTTTCTGATGACTAATAGCTTTAAGCATCTGTTATTGTCATTTTGGTCACTCATATGTCTTAGTTTGTGAAATGCCTTCAGACCTTAGGCCCATTTTTATCTTCTTACTAGGTTGTGAACGTTCCTCATGCAGGCTGATGCACGAGCTTTGTCAAGTGTGTGTGTAACAGTTATTCCACTCAGTGTGCGGCTCACCGTTCATTTTCTCAACAGTGTGTTTTGAGGAACAGAACATTTACATTTTAATAAGGTCCAATGAATCTTTATTTTTTTTTCTTGTGTGGCTTTTATTTCCATTGTCTTGTCTTAAGCCATTTCTGCCTACTCCATGACAGTAATGAATTTCTTTTGTCTGTGTTTTGCTTCAGAAGCTATTATACTTTTATGTTTATATTTATGGATTTAGAGTTAATTGATGTATGGTAGAAGGTTTTAGAGCAGAGGTTCATTTTAAGACCTCTTTAATTAAGAAGATTGAAATACAAATTCTTATTGGTGATGGTCACTCTGCTGTACAAAAGATCTTAAGAGTTCTTTGTCCTAGTTGAGATTTTGTCCCCTGTGGTCACCATCTCCCCTTTTCTTTCCTCTGCTCCTCTTCCACAGCACCTGCTGAACCACCAGTCTACCCTTGACTTCCCAGAGTTCAAACTTTTATATTTTACTATAAGTGAGGTTATTCAGTATTTTTCTTTCTGCGTCTAGCAATCAGTATAACATGCCCAAGTTCCTCCATGTGGTTACAAATGTAGGACTTCTCTCCTTTTAAAGGCTTAAGGGAATCTCATGCATATATACCATCTTACTGTATGTTATTCACCTGTTGGTCAAGGTAGACTTCTGTTGATTGATTGGGAATAGTACTTCAATGAACATGGGAGTCTCTTCTCCCCTCCCCTCCCCTCCCTTCCCTTCCCCTCCCGTCCTCTCCCCTCTTCCCTCTGTCTTCTCACTCTTTCTCTCTAAGTTCTCCCTATGCAGCCCAGGCTGGCCTCAAACTTCACGTCTTCCAGTCCCCAAGTGCTGAGATTAGATTAGATTAGATGCCTGGATTAGATAATTTCTTAACCTGACTTTGTACTCTTCCATTTATAGCTGTTTAATCTAAGTCAAGCCAAACTAACTTTTCCCGCCTTTGGATTCTAATCTGCAGAGCGAGGACCCTAATTGTGCTTAGTACTTATCCCATAGAACTTTGAGGATTATGGAATGCTGTATAGGATGCTTGCACAGTGCCTTGTAAATAGTAAAGGTTCAAGAAATTCCAGCTTTGTTAATATCCAAACATCATCTTGCTCCTAACTGGTAGTTTGGACAGTTTGAGAAACTATTTTGAGTGGTCAGAGGAGTGGATGACAAGCATCATAGGAAGCAGTTCACTGCTATCTGGATAGATATATGGTCAGGAATGGACACTGGATTGATTACGAGGCTTTCTATTACGCTCCTTAAACAGACATTAAAAGATTGAATGGCTATTAAAGTATATTGTGTTGGTTCTGTCTCTCTCACATTAGCGATTAGTCCTTTTTACACTTCATTTGAGACAGAATGCCAGGAACTCTCTCTTCTGGCTCCAAAATAACACTGTTCGCCTCTACAGCTTAAACAGAAGCAGCTGCTCCCACCTCCCTGCTGTGATGATGCCAGGGAGTTTAATAAGAGTAACAGTTCGCAGTATCACCACCCCAGGATGCCTTAACAATGGCAATGGCCAGCCACACCCCAGCATCTGTGGGAGGGGATTTTATATTCTCAAACCCAGCTGCCCTTGGAAGTTACCTGGCACTTTTCTAATGCCCAAGTCTCTCTTGATAGATTAATTTCATTGGCCTGGATGTGGTGTGTGCATCAGGATGCTTTGAAAGCCCCAACATGCAAATGCTCAGTCAGAATGGAGAATCCCTGTTCCACATTTGTTGTCTTCTGAGAGAGGCTCCCATTCACAGGTTCAGCCTCCAAGGTCATCATGCTTGGTTTCTGAGAGGAAATGTAGACTGCCGAGCCTCTTTGATGAATCTCACACTACTCTACATAGCTTAGTTCAGTTAACAACTGAGCTGGGCTAGCCCAACTTTCAACTTCTCCCCTCCTTTTCCTTCTCTTCTCCTCTCCTGTTCTCTTCTCTTCTCTTCTCTCCTCTCCTCCCCTCCCCTCCCCTCCTCTCCTCTCCCCTCCCTTCCCCTCCCTTCTCCTTCCCTCCTCTCCTCCCCTCCCCTCCCTTCTCCTCCCCTCCTCTCCTCCCCTCCCCTCCCCTCCTCCTCCCCTCCCCTCCTCCTTTCCCCTCCCCTCCCCTCCTCTCCCCTCCCCTCCTCTCCTCTCCTCTCCTCCCTTTTCCTCTCCTCTCCTCTCCTCTCCTCTCTTCTTGGAATTCTTGCCTATGAACAACCTGCCTTCTGATGTTCTCGATCTCTGCTTTGAGCATAGGTTCCCCTTCCTTTTCTTGTACTGATAGAGGTCAGGCTTCATTTTGGCCCTCTTAAGTAGCAGCATTCTTCTTGTTAAATACCACATACATTATATTCTTCAGACTAAGGATATGGGGTAGCTGCCATCTTTGCTCTACAAAATACTGCTTTTACTCTTTCTTGCTGTGCAATTCCAGAAATTCCAGCTTTGTTAATATAAAAAAAATCTTCTTTCTCCTCCCTCTGTACCCAGGCTGTCCTCAAACCAATAAAGATTCTCCTGCCTCAGCCTCTAGAGTGCTGGCATTACAGACACGGTGACCACCATAGTTGGCCTAACACAATTTGTTTTTAGTACTAAGGTTTCATGCATGCCAAGTAAGAGCCTTACCATGGAGGTGTATCCCTGTTTCTTTTCTTTGGGAAAATATCAGTGTATTTGAAGTTGGACCATCCAGCCATTCCCACCAGTCCTTTGAATTGCATTCAACTATCTGTTGACCTTCTGGGCTTCAGAGGCCTTGTTGGTTGGCTTAGAAAGCTTTGCTGTGCTTAGTCCTCTTAGTGCCATTGCTGCCTTCAGTTGCTCTGTGGACGGCTCACATGATGACCTTGGACTTCTCCACCCTAGTAATTCTTCCTCTACCCATCTTAGTCATCATCCCACATTCCACTAATCAGACCATCTTGACTTTGACTACTTTGTTCTCTGATAGTGGGTAACTAGGCCTCTGGATTAGTGATTCTCAACCTGTGGGTCTTGACCCCTTTGACAACCCTCTGTCTCCAAAAATTTTTACAATATGATTTATAACAGTAGCAAAATTATAGTTATGAAGTAACAGTGGAATAATTTTATGGTTGGGGGTCACCACAACATGAGGAACTGTATTAAGGGGTGGCAGCATCAGGAAGGTCAAGAACCACTGATCTAAATATGTTCCAGCACAATCAGTACAGCAACTTTCCAGAATCATCCAGCCCTTCTAAACATGAACTCTACTAGTTAGTCACTATTCATCTCTTTCCTTCCTCTCCCTCCCAGGTGGACCATAATTGCTACTGTTCCCATGGAAACACTTTCAGCTCCCTTAACCCCTCTCTGCTATAGTGGACTAGCCAGGCTACTATAGAGGGAAGTTTCTCTGTGTCCCACCCAGCCCCCATGGTCAGGACGAATCTCTCTCAACCGCTGTGGGAGAGGCTTATATTAATTACAAATTGTATGGCCTATGACTTCAGCTTCTTGCTAGCTAGCTCTTTCATCTTAAATTAATCAATTCCTATTAATCTATACATTGCCACGTGGCAGTGGCATTAGCAGTCTGCTGCCATCTTGTTGCTCCTTTGGTGGCGGGCTTGCATCTCTCCTTCTTTATGTCATCTTCAGTTTGAATGCACCACCTAATCTTTTCCTGCCCTGACATAGGCCAATGCAGCTTTATTTATTATCCAATGGGAGCCATACATATTCATAGCATACAGAAAGACATTCCACAGCACTTCCCCTTTTCTGTCTATTCAAAAAGGAATGTTTTAATTTTAACATAGTAAAATTATATATAACAAAATAGTTATCAAGCAAGAATTACCATTACAATATCTAGTCTATTTGTATTTGGCAAAATTAAAGAAAATATTCTATCATCTATTCTATTTTTATGAGTCTAAAGTTTCATATCTAATTTATCTTTTATCAGGACTAAGGAAAATTATAACTATCTAGTCTTCAACTCCATCAAATACCCCAGAAGGTATAATATTACCTGAGTAAACAGGAAGTGCATTGCAAGAAACTTCCAAAATTCTAGAAATAACAGAGACAGTTGGCTGCCTGGACAGTCACCCAAAGTTCCTCTGCAATGTTGGGGCATCCATCTTTAGCCTATAGGCCTAGAGTCTCTGGGAAGAAATTTGGAGCAGGAATTTTGAAGAACTCTTCACCTATTTTGGCAAAGTTCATCAGTCACTTTCCTCTGTGTCCTACAGAATGCCTGGCAGTATCTGTGAAGCCTTGTTTTGGTAAAGTTCAGTGATCACTTCTCCATGGGTCCTGCATGTCCATTCTATGCAACAAACTGTCAAGCAGTCCAGACAAGATCAGTTTCTTGCCCAAATGACTAACTTTTACCATAAAGAAAGCAAATTCACTATGGAGTGTCTTTGATGCCCATCTTCCTCTTTGAAGTAAATTGTTGCTGCCAGGAGCAGACGTGTCTCATTATCCAGAAAAGTCTAAGTTTTTAAAATATTTTAAATGCCATATTCTGTAGGTCTTTGAAGTTTTTGAAGATTACCTACCTAATTGAAATATAATCTAAGTATATCTAGAAAATTTAGCTAACATGACTATAAATTTGATTATCATAGATGACTAATTGTTAATCTGTATTTCTTAATTATATATTACAATTTTAAATGAGTTGCATAAACATAATATCTTAAACAAGAGTAGAAATACACATACAGTATAACAAGATTAACTTTAAGTTTCTATCAATAAACCAAATTCCATACCAATGTAAAATATTTTGAGATTAATAGTTGTTTTTTGGCTTAAAGTAGATTTAATAATCTACCCTTTTCCTCATCATTTCTATATCATATCCCCCTTTCTTCTTTTAGACATTGACTATGACCAATAATAATTTGTAACCAAACCTCTAAACAAAGACAAACATCCATACTCCATCTTTTGGGAATATGGGCGTAGTTTTCTAGGCTGCTTCCTGCTGATTGGGAGCACTGGTAGTCAGTGCCAGTCCTTCTGCTTCCTTCTTCCTCATCCTTCCTCACCCTCACCTTCCTGCTTTCACCTCATGTCTTACTGTCTTTGCTTTCTACTTGACTGAGGATGTCACAGCCGTAGTCTTCCCCTGGCAAACATGAACCACACATCAGTGCTGCCCCACTTTCCTCCATTAAGAAGTAAGACAGGACCCTCCGTCCATCAAAGGCCAGTTCCTCTTGCATGCTGGATCCCACTTCCTCATTTCCCTTGAGGACTTGCTGCTGTAGCTGGTCTCAGTACTCCTCCATCACCAACTTCTCTCCCCAGGAGCCTTGTCATTAGCCTGTGATATTTATTGGCAAGACTCTCTAAAGCCCAAGCATCTTGCTGGCTTTCACTTCCTCTCAGCTCATATTCCAATTTTCTATCTTTTCTTCCAGAAATTCTAAGCCCAGTATCTCTTCTTGGTCCCACCTAGTCTTCATCTTCCTCTTCTAGTTTTGGTCTCCAATCAAGCTCTAGAAACATCTGTGTCCAGTGGATCCTTGCTTGTCTTTATTGTATACAATCTCTCATCATTTGACCTGGTGGGCTGCTTCCTCCACGAAACTGAAAGTGTAGCTTACAGGGTTGCTGGTATGTTACTTGCTGCCTGTGCTGGCTCGGTTTATGTCAACCTGACACAAACTAGAGTTATGTGGAAGGAGGGAACCTCAATTGAGAAAATGCCTCCATAAGATCTGGCTATATGGAATTTTCTTAATTAGTGATTAATGGGGGAGGGCCCAGCCATTGTGGGTGGTGCCATCCCTGGGCTGGTGGTCCTGGATTCTGTAAGAAAGCAAGCTGAGCAAGCCAGCAAGAACACTCCTTTGTAGCCTTTTCATCAGCTCCTGCCTCCAAGTTCCTGCCCTGTTTGAGTTCCTGTCCTGACTTCTTTCAGTGATGGACTCTGATGTAGTAGTGTAAGTCAAACAAACCCTTTCCTTCTCAGCTTGTTTTTAGTCTTAGTGTTTCACTGCAGCAGTAGAAACCTTAACTAAGACACTGTCTTTCTCATGAGTTGACCAGAGCTATAGTTTGGTGGCTTTTTTGTTTGTTTGTTTTGATAACCATAGAATCAAAGTGCCCTTCTAAGGCGATCATTCCAGTGGATAGCCATATGACTTCATTGATGATGTCACCTTTCATTTGGCTAAGCTAGTACTTTTTGGGTTTCTTAACTAGAAAAAAAAACCCATTTACTCCTTTCCTTGGTTTAGTCCTTGGAAACACATCATTATTCTGGCATACCATTAACCCAGAAATAAGTGGTAACAATTAAGTTCCTCTGAAGAGGGTATTTTAAAATCCTGTTTCAGATGAGGAAACTGGAACTCAGAGAGGTTAAATGATTTTCCTAAGGCCAACTACAGACACATGCTAATAGTGTTGGCTTACTACCATGTAGCTCGTATTCACACAGACATCCCTGCACGACAGCTAAATCTCCCTGCGACGCTATAGAAAAGAAAACCTCCAGCGAATGAAAATGTTCTCAATAAGACTCTTAATCATATCTTCTGGCCCGTGGATTGGACAATAAACATTTAAAAAGAGACTCCCCAAGATGCTCACTTTTGCAATTGAATCAGTCACTGCTGGTTTGTAGAAAAGATGCTAGATTCTAGCTCATGGTCTGTGGCTTGGATCTGGTTGGCAGATGTGTTTTGTTTGGCTGACATGGTGCTTAAAATCATTTTCTGTTTTGACTGTCAACTTTCAAAAACAGAAGAATTTCACATACAAACCTAGACTTGATGGTTCTCTTGAAAGTCTGGAAGATCTGGTGATGTTAGGTTTGCATTAATCTCTGGTGATATTCACGTGGCATAGGCTCACTGCTGGTTTGTGTCTTCTCAGTCTCTCTAACTTGATGTGGTCTTTGGCTTTTGTGGTTTGAACCCACACTCTCTGAAAGGTATGAAATCTCTGTTTCCTAGGTCTACTACCTCACAAGGAGGGTTGTCCTGTTCTGTAGAAATCCTGAGAATAGAACCCACATCAGAGACTCAAGTTGTTGCCTCCTTTCTACCCAAAGCATACCAGTGAAGAGAGAACATTGTGAATCAGACCTATCAAGATTGGGGCATTAAAGAAAAGTTGGAGCAGCATTATTGGAAGAAAGAATTTCAACTCCAATATTACACAGCTACGTTTTCCTAAAGAATTAATAAACTTGATAGTATTATAATTCTACTCATAAAGTGATAATTGTACCTAATAACTGATTATATGGGGAAATCCGCATTAAAGCTCCCAATTAAAAACAAATCTATGGGCAACAGAGATTATAGGGAACTGAAGTATTTGAGCTCTGTGAGGTGGTAAGTAGTGGTTGGAGATGTGGGGGAGCATCAGCACAGGCAGAAGGCAGCTGGAAATCAAGCAGCTTAGATTTTGTTTTGGGTAGAAAAGGAAAGCAGAAGAGGGAGGTTCTGGAGTGAAGCAAAGGGACAGCATGCTCACACCATCAGGCAATCTTTGTGTTTTGATACCATTTTCTGGTCAAATGATCTTGGCTCTTTTGAGCTAAAAGGAAAGCCAGGTCTTGTGTAAGCAGATGATACCATGTCATCTGAAGATGTATCTCAATCTTTTTGTTATGGTGTATTATCTGAGCTCATCATGGATGATGATGATATATGATATGATGATGAACTTTCTAGTTGGTTATCCTGGGTGGTTCTAGTTTGGACCTGAGTCAGAGCATCACTGTGCCGAATAGTTCTAAGACAACTTGACTCAAGCTGAAGTCATCAGAGAGGAGGGAACCTCAATTAAGAAAATGCCTCCATAAGATCAGGCTGTAAGTAAGCCTGTAGGGCACTTATTAAATTAGTGACTGATGGGGGGAGAGCCAAGCCCTTTGTGGATGGGGCTATTCTCAGATTGGTGGTCCTAGGTTCTATAAGAAAGCAAGCTGAGCAAGCCATGAGAGACAAGCCAGTAAGCAGCACCCCTCCAAAGCCTCTGCATCAGCTCCTGCTTCCAGATTCCTGCCCTATTTGACTTCCTGTCCTGATTTCTTTCAGTGATGGACTCCGATATAGAAGTATAAGCCAAATAAACACTTTCCTCCCCAGCTTGCTTTTGGCTGTGGGGTTTCATCGCAGCAATAGAACCCCTAATGAGGACAGTCCCCTTTTGATAGTTGCTGGTCTTATATTTGTGTTGTGCTGCACAAAGTCAACTGGTTTGGCAAAAGACTCTTTTTGCTCACAGAATGCGAGAATTTCCCCAAGGAAGCATTTTACCTCTGCAACTCCTTTTTGTCCAAGAAAATTTGGAAGATCATTTAGAAATGTATTTGGGACATTGTGTTACTGAATCCTGACAGGTAGAGGGTACCTATCCATCAGGTGGGCTTATTATCGTAGGAGCGATATAGACATTAACTTCCCTGGCTTCAGTGATGTCTGAGACAAGAAAGGGATAATTGTAGCCGCTCATTATTCTTCCTGTATTAATTACCATGTTAAGTGACAGCTTTGTTCACACCTTGCCGTTTCTGTTAAAGAAAAAGGAAAAGGACGATTTTGTGCAGTTCTCTGGGGATTTGGAGCAGGAGTTTTGGCTTGTGTCCTTAACAGATTTCAGGTTGAAATAAGAAAAGGAGAGAGCTACTCCACTTGTACTTGGTGGTAGCTTAATAGAAAAAAAAATTAATGACTTTTCATCTTATTTCGGCTCAGATGCCTACCTGAGCTATGATTTGAAATGAGTTTCCTAGTCTCGACTCCCCTTGCCGAAGACCTGGAGATTTATCAATATCTTGCAACAACAAAGAACATTGCTCAGTGCAATTTGACTCCGGAGCAGCTTTCTCCTCCAAAGAGCCATCACATGTGTTCTTAACGTCTATAGATTTAAGCAGGATTTACACTTCATAAACCCAAGTGTGCATCCAAATCCTCTTGTTATTGTGAAGAACAACAAAGCCAGCCCTCAAATCAGCCAGTCTTTTTTGTTCCCTGTAAACCTCTAAAGAAAGATTTGTTCTTTCCCCAGTCTGCACTCTAAGAACCCAGTTTGACCAGCACCCATGTGAGAAAGCCATATCTGATGACAGGTGCCCTGGCCCTGCAACTTGCCAAGTGGCTGGAGTGGTTTGTCACGAGCCCCCTTCTTTAAAGCAGGCAGAGATTTACGTTTACTGTTGCCTTTCTGGGAACACTGGTGTGTGCTACTGTTATCTAGGCAGAGACATTTTTACTATTTCCTTATGGGATTTATCACCACAGTGTTTATTTGCCAGCCAGCGTTTAGTGTTGTGTTTAGAATTATGCTTGCTTGGCACTAAGAAAGTCCCTCTGGAAAGGTTGTATTTCAGACAGAGATGGACAGACTGGTTCAGAGCCCACTGCCCAGAGTGGACGTTCTAAGACCCTTTACGTTAAACTGATTTCTGATATTCAGAATCAGCCCTAATTTATGTTTTCATTTGAGTTTTCTTACTTGGTACCTGCATCCTCTGCCTGCATTTGAACACATAGAACATGTAGGGCACATGATGGTTGGGACACCCACCAAGGCCATGTGTGCTCAGCACAGCTGCATCCTTGCCAAGAAGGATATATAGGTGTCCTGAAGGGAAAATGGGATATACTTGGAGTTAAATTCTGGTTCTTCCAGTAGCTGATTTTGTTTATTAATGTCCCATATTCCAGGGTTGCTGAAAAGGGACTACTTGGAATAACATGTGTAAATCTTAAGGGATGAATGATCAATGCTAGTTTGTTTCTGAGTAATAGCCCTTTTCTCTGGGAAATATATCAGATTTACAGTATGTACGAGTATTATATATGTACATAATGTGATGCTCAGTCATTTCAGCCTCAGGTCTAAGAAGCATCGATGTCCTTTCATGATTTTATTTTTTATCTGGCCAGCAATTCTACCTTTTTAAGGTGACTCTGGGTATAGAAGTTTAAAATACTTTTGAATGACACACTGGTGAACCACCATACCTGTGTGACAAAGGACTTCATAAAAAAGAACTGTATTATACCAAGGTCCTTTGATCCTATTCAAAACATTAAGATCTAAGTTTAAGCTATTTCAAAGGTCTGGTAATTTCTGCTTTTATTCCCATCACAGAAAATGATTCTTATATAGCCCTTGGCCCCAGCTGGAATATTTCTTGTTGTTATTGCTCCCAGGGAAGGTGAATCCCTTTCATGTTCAGTGTGGACAGTTGATGATTGCATCAAGAGACCACCCCCTCGTGTGGATGACAGAAAATGCACTGGCTGTTATTTGGTTGCTAATGAGTAATTGCTCCATGGACAGGCTGTAAATGTGGCAGTCACAGCAGGGCTATTGTAAGCAGGCAAACACTCTTATCCTTCTGGGTCTTGGGATGCTGCTGTCAAGTTGGGCCAAGGCGAGGCCAGTGGTTGGATTGCCACTTCGTGAGTGGATTTATAACCGAGACCAAAGAAAAGACTTGCATGGCTAGATACCATTATTATTACAAAATATTCTGGATAATACACCTATATTTTCTTTTGTAGTAAATTGACTGGGGAAACCACATTAAGTCCTAAAATGTTGCTTGGTACATATAGGATCTGAATAATGAAATTGTATAAGCAATAAGATTTCACTTCAGAAATATTTTAAAAATTTGAAATGCAAGGAGGGGGAAAAGCCAAACAAACCGCTTAGACACAGCCACTGTTGCTGTTCTGTGTATCCTACTACACTTTTCTATGTATCTTTATTGAGACTTGCACAGCCTAGTACTTGAGGGTAATTCTGAAGCATGATCCTGTAAGAGTTTATTTTTCAGAGCAGGGGCAGGAAACAGAAACACACCCCTGCCACTGGAAATTAACTCTTGCTGGATAAGTAGTGTTACTCCCAAAGATGACAGGAGAAAGGCCACCCACCCAAATCATCATGGCCAAATTAATTAAATCAAGCAATTAATTAAAGCAAGCCTTTTTATTCATGTACATGGTCTGTCTACCCCAACGATGAGGGTTGAGAGGTCAGCATTGGATGGGAAGGAAGACAAGTTTTTATAGCTCAGGAGGGGACTTCCAAATGGGGGATTTGGTGGCAAAATAGGCAGGGTTACAGGAGCAGAAAATAAGCATAACAAGTTACGTTATAACTACCTCCTGAAATAAATACTTGGTTACAAGGTGGTCATTACAAGGTAGCCATAACAACCCTTTTGAAACAAAGGTAGTGTTGCAAGATGATTATAAACAACTTTTTGAAACAAAGACACAGTTGCCATTCATGCAACAGACATTACAGAACCGTTTGTAGTGTAGTTAAGGTTCCAGATGCGACATAGCCCAATCCTTGAGAAACAGAGGTTTAATCATAAACAGGAATGAACCTAGTTTGTCTTTACTATAAGATGGCTTTTAAGCCTAAGATGGAGGCAGGCTGGTTCTTCAGTAGATGGGTGGGTGGGTGGGTGAATGGATGGGAAACAGGACTTAGCAGAACCCCTGAGGATAAGCTGACAGGGTTCATTTAAGTTGGATAGATTTTTTTTTTGGGGGGGGGGGCAAGATTTTATTTGCTAACGTCTTGCTTTGCGAGAGTCAATGTGTCCAGAAAACTGTCAAACATGCTGTATTTTCTCTCTCTCTCCTGATCTCTCGCAGCAGGAGTGTGCTATGTGAAACATTCCCAAGGATTATATTCTTGTATAGCCTTTGAATACAAGGATCGATTCATAGGTAGATATGTGATCCAAACTGGGTCAACCAGGGTCTCTACTTCTCTGCCAAAGCTGGTATATTAACACCAGAATAAAAGTCTCTGCTGAGGGAGCTCAGTGGAGAAGATGGGTCTCTGTTGTCGCCTCATTGTGGCTGAGAGATGGTTTGGGAGCAGAGGTTCGCAGTGCAGAGACTGAGAGAAGGAGAGAATCAACAGTTGGCCTTGGTTGAACCCTTGGACCCACCCACTTTTAAGACGTTCAGTTGTATTTATCAGCGAACTTCACTTTTGCTCAGGTAAGTTTAAGTTGGTTTGGATGAAGTGCAACTCAGAGTCCCAGCTGTTTACGTCCCCAGCTGGTCTCACTTAGTCTCGCAGCATCTCCTGGCCCCTGGCCTGATCCACCCTCTCACTTTCCTCCCTTATCTTCTCCCTTGGATTTTTCAGCTTCAGGCTCTGTATTCTGTGGTGACAAAGGGTTAGCCTCTCCCTGGGAGAAGAGGAGCCCAAAGTGCCCCTTTGGCAGTAGCCACAGGGTGGAACCTGTGACTCCTTCATTGATGATGGGGTCAGATGGGTAAGGCAGGGGCCCATTTTGATTGATATGCCTATAAAATGGAATTCTGGGACTGACCTCCACTCAACTCAAGCAACACAAAGATAATTGACCTTTGGAAACTGCCTTTGGCAGTCATTTTATTATTTTTATAGGAAAGTCCTGCAAACCAATTACATCTCACAATGGGCCTTTTATGGTGCTATTAGTTTAATGCAGCTTTCAGAGAAATTAGCCCTCAGGGAGCCTGAAATTCTAGGGGAAAAAAAGCCCTCCATGGACTTATTTGACTTTTGGATTAGTAAGAAAGATGGATTGGTAGTCCAACATCCCCTATAGTCACTCTTGGCATTTGAATCTTCCGACCAAGACACCAAAATCCCATTTTGGGCCCTTGGTGTCTGGACCAAGCAAAAGGAAAAAATAACTCAGAAAAGAAAGAGCTGTCTCTTAAAAGAATTTAGTCTACAAATCAAAGAGGGTTTATTCCCTCCTTAGTCTGAGGTCGAAGAAGGATGGGAATGAGAAAATTGAAATGGCACCTCCATTTGAAAGTCTGAACTTTCTGGAACGTGAGACTACAGGTGTCTGCCTCAGATCCTCAGCTTGACCTCACCACCTCTCACCCTGGCTAGTTGCAATTATTCTCAGTGTAATGGCTCTAGGTCTGCAGTCACAGGGCCAGGCTGTGGGTCTGGGTTGGAGGGGTGGAATACCATCTCAGCAGTCACCACGCCCTCTGCTGGGGGAAGTGCAGGGGAATTGGGCACAGCAAGGTGCAGAAGGGAGAGAAGCTAGGAGGCAGCGAGGAGACTGGGGACTTGCAGGGACTCTGCCATTCCCTGGGGTCTCATCCTCAGGTCAGTGTCCAGCTCTGTTGGCAGTCATGTCATGCCTTTAGCCCCACACCCCTGCCTATCTCTGGGTCGTGAGCTCATCCACCAGGCGCCTCTGTAAACTCACTCTCACTGGCTATCCAGTTTGTAGCTTTGAGGGCTTTTTTTTTGATGGGGGGGCAGGAATTCTCAGTGTCTCCCTGGCTGTTGTGGAACTCACTCTGTAGACCAGGCTGGCCTCAAACTCAGAGATCCGCCTGCCTCTGCCTCCTGAGTGCTGGGATGAAAAGCGTGCACCACCACTGCCCAGTTCTTTGAGGACTTTAATGTGTTGTCACTGCCCCCCCCCCCCCCCCCCCCCCCGCTCTTTCCAGAGACTGTTTTCTCTGTCTCTTACATTGTCAGTCCCAGGGAACAATGAGAGCTCCCCAGTTTGGCCACCTGTGGCTGTGGTGGGAAGACTTTGCTTAGCTTGAGCAGGCAGCAAAGGCTGAAATGCTGGCAGATACTGTGCATGCATTAGACTGGGCTACCATCAGAAAGGCAGTGATGGTGACTTACCCCAGCTCTGGCCCCCAGGGGGATGGTTCCCACTGTCATCTGTAGTCTCCCAGAGTTAGCAGTGCCATGGAGTCCCGATTGCCCTATGCGTCAGGCTTCTTACCAGTACGTCCTGTATTTGCATCTCTCCCTTCTTTGGCTCAGTTCTGCACCAGCCTCCTGCAGCTTCTCAGAACCGCCTCCCAGTCCTCCTGCCTGTCCCAGAACCTGCCTCGGAGTACCTAGTCCAAGCCGGCCCCCCTCCCCCATCTGAGACTCAAAGTGGTATGTCTTACACTGTCACGAGCTCTTTGCATCCCCATCCTCACCTTGAATTCGTATGGCTTGTTGAGTTGTGTCCTGGTTCTTTGTTGTTGTGGTATTCATTCATTCATTCATTCATTCATTCATTCATTCATTCATCTATTATTTATTTATTGCCTGACAGAAGCTAGAATCTTCTGAGAAGAGGGAGCTTCAATTAAGAAAATGCTCCTACCAGATTGGCCTGTAGGCAAGTAGAAGTGAGTGGTGCCATCACCTGGGCAGGTGGTCCTGGGTGGTATGAGAAAGCAGGCTGAGCAAGCCATGGGGAGCAAGGCAGTAAGAAGCATCCTTCCATGGCCTCTGCTTCAGTTCCTGCCTTGAGCTCTTGCCTTGGCTTCCTCTGATGGTGTGCTGTAACCTATGAGCCAAATAAACCCATTCCTCCCCAGGTTACTTTGGTCACAGTCTTTATCACAGGAATAGAAAGAAAAACAAAAAGTTGTATTTGAAAGGGGAAAGGGAAGAAAGGAAGGGGTTAGAGAGAGATAGAGGTGAGTACACCTCAGACTTGATGTCTTCTCAGGGTCAGGAAATGATGAACGGGGAAGCCGGGGTCTACACACACTGGGACTGTCTGCTTTCTTCTCTTTGGATTGTGCCCTTGGCACTTGGGATGCCCAAATAGATCAGCTTTATGGGGAAATTAGGCCGGGCTCTCTTGGAAACAGCAGTGTCTTCTTGTAAAGCAGTGAGCTCTGGCTACAGCTACAGCTTGTGTGGTGTGGGGCAAGTTGTTCACTCTTCCTCCTCAGCCCAGCATTCTCATCTGAAAAACGAGGCTCGTGATAGCATCATTATTAGGAGTAAATAAGAAAATGTGATGGAGTGCTTAGCAGAATACTTGACACAAAGGAAGAGCTCAACAAATGCTAGTTATTATTAACGTGGCATGTACTGCCTGACTTTGTTCATTATCTTCTGATATTTCATCTCCCTGTGGGCAGCAGGAGAGCATCCCTCTTCCTCTCCAAGTCTGTGGTTGCTACAGATAGTGTGTAAAAGGGTCCATTTGCAGAGAGGTCAGGCAGGTTAACATCTTAGCTGTCTGATCTTTGCACTCCCCTCTGACCTTTCCAGTGTACTGCACTTCCCTACACCGCACAATTCCAGGTGCAGAGAAGCCACACAGTACTAAAGGGCAGGTAAAATACTCTCCCATGCTGTTGGGCCACCAGAGGGTCAGGAGACCTGTGAAGAGGCACATCTGATTATGGCCAGGAATTCAGTCCAATCCCCACATCCCTGAGGGATGCAGACTCATTAGGACTAAGCCATTTTGTTGGCAGCCTCCCTTTATCATACTTAAAGCCCCAAGCCAGTGCAGAGGCTGATCCCCCAAGGAAGGCTGGTGCAGTGGGCAGAATCCGCGCTCTAGAGGTGCGAGAGTGTTCAAGCTGAACAAGTCGCTTAAACAACAGCACTATCTGCTGCCTCCCCTTCAGTGTTCCAGACAGATAAAGATAAAATAGCCAAGGTAATTGTGGAGATGGAGTGTCGCCGGCAAATGATCTGAGCACAAAGACCATTTCCAGAGACAGATGGAGTGGAGGCTCGGGTAATTTTTTCTCGAATCATGTTTAAAGTGGCACAGTCTGAAAACCAATTCAGCAGGAGTGCTGCTCTGAGAGCCCTGGTCTAGCTGAACTTTGAAAATATTAAAGCCCAGAGGAGCTTACCAGTGACAAAGAGAGGGAGTACTTCCCTGTCATAGCCGGCATTCAAGTGGCTTGGTTGGGGGAGCTAGACCATCACCCCTTGAGGAGTTCAATTTACACTGCCTGGGTATGTCCTGCTGGTGTGCAGTTTGTGGTGAGAAACTGCTAAAGATTAATCCCAGGGTGCAGGGCAGGAGGTCATGTTTTGGATGGGCTCAGGCCAGTCAACTCCCACCCCCACACTGCTTCCTCTGGCACTGACACTTCCCTCATCATATTACTTCCTCTGGCATAATTTGGTTTGCTCTCGGGCTTCCAGGCAATAGATTCCAGGAGCAGCGTGGCACTTTGGAATCTGAATGAGCTGTTAGCATCCTCAGGCACAGTGCCAGGGAGAAAGCAGGTAGGGACTTCCCTCAACTCTGTCTCAACCTGCTAATGAAGGAAGTAATGGGCTCTGAAGGTAAAATGACAGCATCTTACAGAACACTTTGCAGCTACTGAGAACCAGGTTGTAGAAAAAAAGGATCTAGTGACTTGTGGAAGGGTTCATACTGCACAGCCAAAGGAAGAGCAGACCACAGAACAGCATGTGAGCGCTTCCAGGGCTTGCTAAAGTTATGCATGCAGGCCCACATGCACGTAGGCATGCATGTCTGCACACACATGTAAAAGAAGAATGACTAAAAGCTAACGAATATTTAGTTTATATTCATTAACAGTCCTGTGAGTTAGGTAAATGGTTAGTCCCATCTTACAAATGAGGAAGTTGAGGTTCACAGTAAACGAGGGACTTGTGTGGCCAGACACTGGCCTAGGGCTAGAACCCAAATCTTGTGCATTTCCATTTAGTTTCTTTCTGCTGCGAATGAGGGACATTGAGGTAAACTGATCAACAGATCTGCCACCATGTGCTTGAGGTCTTAACCTGTGTCCCTTTCCTCTAGGAACACGTTCCCCATCACCCTACCAGCTTCCTTTCTGTGCTTTCAGGACTGAATTCACCCTTCTCCTATCGCCTAGTAGGTTAGAAACCGGCTGTTTGCATCTAAACTTGGGCTGAGGAGAATTAAGTCAAATAAAACATTTGGTTTCTTCAGTTTTTTGGTCACATCCCAGGTCCCCACCAGCCCCCACAAGGCTGAACTATGCTGGAGAGAGTAAACAGAGGACATTTGCCTCATCACAGAATGGCCCAACTGGCCAGACTGGATAGCCTGTGGCCCTTTATGATTGACACTTACCATTCACTTATTACCACATTCGTGTCTGTTCCCTGCACTGGGCTGTGGAGTGTATAATGGCAATGGTGGAGTCCAGTGACTAAGTGTGTCTCCTGCAAAGCCCTCTCCAAACCCTGTCAACCATCCTGTTGCCCCAAATTTCTTTTAGTTCCTTGGCTGTCTGATTGTAACTTGTCATTGAGCCTTTGCACGTATGGTTCCATCCACCTGCAGCATCTTCTGTTCCACAGCACTCGCGCCTCATCTTTCATGTCTAAAGGTTAACCATTCCCCTTTCTTCTAGGCAGCCTTTCCTGGCTCTGGAAGGCTGGGGTAGATGCTCCCTAGACACTCTTACTGCACACAGTACTCCCACACCCTCCACTGAGCATGCTGTCTCTTACAGCTGAATGGTGTTAGCCTCCTGGAGCTGATCCTATAACTTTTTTACTCACTGTTTGGTTCCCTTGTGCAAGATCAGTCCCTGCATAAAGGAGTCAATGGGCCAAAGTATGTTTACTGGGAATGCACTGTGCACCAGGAGCAGGATGGGCACCGAGTGTCCATGAACAGACGAAAAGACAGTTCCCAATTGTCACAGCCTTTGGGGCCCCATAAACACTCCCTGGATGGGTCAAGGGCAGAAGCTGTGTCTGGGAAGGTGGGCTTGGTTCAGGAGGTGATATTCTCTTTGGCCTAAAGCTCAGGAAGTAAGATTTGGGGAGAGAGCAAGCTGCATTGCTTTGACTACACTAGTCAAGAAGATAATGATGGTGTGTGAGGTAAAGTGGGAGATGTCATCTTCCAGCTCATGGACAGTCATGTCATGGACATGTCAGTCAAGGACAGAGTTTGAGGTTTCTCCTCTGCTCCCATCACCCCGAGAAACACCACTGGCAAATTTCACATTCATTGCAAATCTAATTAATCTCAGGCCCTGCTCGCATGGATTTATTCTCCTTAACCTCTCTACAAAGGTGGTGCAATGGCTACCTCAGAGTAACCGATGGAGTCTCAGTTACAGAGAAATTAAGCTCAGGGCCACTCAGCCAGTGAGTGGGGAGCCAGGATTTCACCTTGCATAGCCTGTTTTTTGTTATATTGTCTTAATCCCTGGGCTGAATTCTGGGATTAAGTGAGAGAATGTGTGTCTCAGGAGAGATGGGGTAGAAAACAAAAGACAGAATCACAGGAGTGTGGAGTGAGAGGATCTTGGAGATTCTTGCTACCTCCAAGGCTCATTTCTGAGCTTTGTTAATTATTTAGACATGATTATTATCCACAAAACCAAAGAATGTTACAGGAAAAAAACACAGTCCAGTGCTACATTTGGTGGCCCAAACTGCACATCATTCCAGACTTGGGAGGCCAGGGTTGGACAGAACAAGAAAGAGGATTTGAGACAGAGTAGGTCCAAGGCTGGGGACCTCTTTCCAACACTGACTTGGTTTGGATGCCACAATACAAAGTCACATTTGTAGGATATTTTATTTATCATTTATTTCATGGAACTTGTAATTGAGCCTAAGGCCTTGAGAATGCAACATACCACTGATTTTCTTCGACCTTACTTTATTACTCTAAAAAATGGGAAGTCACTAATAGATTTCTATGAGATGAGATGTCACCCCTGATGGAGTCAGATTCAAGGATTGCAGATATGCCTGGCTGTAAGGAGGATGATGGATGGGAAGGTGTATCAGTCAGCTTCTCATTGCTGTGACAGAGACTTTTAAGAAACACAGGAGGAAGGACCCACTTGGGCTGGAGGCTTCAGAGGTGACAGTGTGTGGTCTGCTGGCTCCATTGTTCCTGGGACATGGTCACTGGCAGAAGGGGGATGGTAGCAAAGACTGCTTATCTCACAATATCCGGGAAACAATGAGAAAGACAGGAAGGGCCAGTGACGTGATGCTCTTCGAAGGCATGCCCCCAGTGACCTATTTCCTCCAACCAGGCCTTACCTACCAAGTCTCTCTCTCTCTCCCTCCCTCCCCCTCTCTCCTCTCTCTCATATCTATGCTAAGGCACTCTTACTACCCCATCTGCTCACCTATTAAAACTGCCTGGTTTGTCTACTGTTTTTAAACATTTCAGGTTTTCCCCCTTGTTTGGTGAAATAAAAACAAAATTATCCTACTGGAACATTTTACATTAGCTGCCATCTAAATAAAGTGTTCCCAGAACCCAGGGCTCATTTGGAAGCAACTAAGGCTGGCTTGGAGGGCAGGGGTGGGGTGAGGACCGGCAAGAGCAGAGATAGCAGCCATGCTGGGGAAGAAATGGGAGGCCAGGCTGGAAATGCCTTCAAGAGCTTGGAGGAAGTGTGCCACTGTGGGTGTGGCGTAGGAGGAAGTGTGTCACTGTGGGCGTGGCATAGGAGGAAGTGTGCCACCGTGGGTGTGGCATAGGAGGAAGTGTGCCAC
>CABHPQ010134545.1:25347-43639 GCA_902168405.1 Peromyscus aztecus
GTGGCATAGGAGGAAGTGTGCCACTGTGGGTGTGGCATAGGAGGAAGTGGCCACAGGAACTGATGACCCTTTAGCTGCACCACTGTCAGGATTTAATTCGTTTGTTTTAAAGTCTAAATTATACACTCCTTAGGAAAGTCCCCCTCCACACTTTTATCTTCCCAATCCTCCCTGTTTTATTTTTTCTCTCTCCTTTAAGATTTTACTGCTTTTCTGGCCCCAGTCAGGACTCCCCTTTCTTTGACACCCACTAACTACGTGTGTATCTTTGGGTTGTAAATGGAAGCATCCTGGCAGCTAGCACAAAGGCTTCTAGCTCATCTCCCTCAGAACGCAGAGCCTGCTGGTCTGTCTGGAATAGAAAAACCAGGCCTGGTCAGCTCTGAGCGGTGGTTGGGATTTCTGTCATGCAGGCCCAGCTGAACTGCAGACTGACTCCAACTTACAGCCAGCTGGCACCATCAGAAGGCCTGACTCCCTTTCTTCCTTACTCTCAACTCTCAGGAGAGACAAGTCCAGCCCGGTTACAGAGGATGGTGATTTGGCATGCTCCAATGGCAGATTCCATTCCCAGAGCTGTTTTCCTATCTGTGAAGGAAGGAAGTCCACTGGGCAGAATCCTCCTGGCCTCTTCTTGTGGCATCATTTCAAGGACACAGTGGGACCCTGTGGGAGCTTTCAAGGCCATGCTGGTTGTTTTTTAAGGTCTGATGGAGGTTGGGATTCAGCTGGTAAAGTCCCTGAATGAACGAGTCTAGCCGAGGTGCCACAGGCTGGGCAAGAAGGACGGAGGAGGGCAGCAAGTCAGGATCATACAGCAGAGAATGGTGGAGCTGGAGCAGAGAGAATCAGGACCACTCTTGCCCCAGCGTGAGAAGAGGCCGCTCCACTGAGGCCAGCCCTCTGTCAACTCAGAAGACCTTTCCAGATGGACAGAGATTTGGACATTTTAAAACTGGAAATTTGATAATGAAACATTTACTCAGTTGAAAGAGGAAGTTGGTGAGACTTGGATTCCTGTGTGACTAGAGTTCTTATGGGGACAGTGGAGCCTTGGCCCCTGGCACCTGAATTGATCCAAGTGCCCTGATGGTGGCATCAGGAGCTGAGAGGTGCTGCCATCTGCTTTGGCATGTTCCCCGTTTCTGCCTCTTCTGCCACTCTGTTCTATAAACTTTCTGCAAAGTGACTGAATTTACCAGAAGAATGCTATGGAGTTTCTGTTTCAGCACATAGGGCTATATTTAATACTCAAGGAACTTTCTATACTGTCCCACCTGCAAGAACCAGGAGGGATCAATATTTTAAGATCCAGACTTCTTATATCCACCCAAATTATTCATTTCCTTCAAAACAGAATGCTCAGTAGTCACAGGTTAAAGGATGATTTAAGATTTCTTCTGTGTACGTAAAACTCAACAATGTATATTCAAGCCAGGTTGTTAGCAAACTCTTTGGTCTTTGCTTTTTCTTGGCAATGTGAGCTCTGGAATTTTGAACCCAGAATGTCACCTCCCTGGGTACAGTGGATCTCACAGTTTCTCTCACATTTCACCTTGGCAGTAGCAGCTTGGTTGCATGAGCATAGCAGAAATGGGTTAACAAGTTTTAGGCCTGGAGACAAGAACATCAATATCCAGTCATGTGGACTTGGTGCTAACACAGGCCTTTCTGCGGGCCAGCGGTCTCAGCCTGACCTTCACCTTGGGGATGCAGTGGGAAGGAGCCCTGTATTATGATGTAGATCAGGCAGGAAGACATTCAGCTTCATGGAACCCACACAGTGTGCAGCCACCAGCAGAGGAAACCTCTAATTCTCCGCAGTGGTGATGGGCTAAGACAGGTGGTCATTTAATGGGGACATCCTCTTTGCCTGAAGTTTCTTTTCAGTCAAGCTCACAGTTTCTGCTTCTTCTCTTCCTGCCATATTAGTGTTTGTGGAGCAGCTTAAGCAGTTGTTTGAGAGTTCAAGGTCCTAGAGTGGTGGTTCTCAACCTTCCTAATGCTGCAACCCTTTAATACAGTTCTTCATGTTGTGGTGACACCACCCATAAAATTATTTTTGTTGCTACTTCATAACTGTAATTTTGCAACTGTTGTGAATCATAATGTAATATCTGTATTTTCTGATGCTCTAAATCAATCCCTGTGAAAGGACCATTCAACCCCCAAGTGGTCGCAATACACAGGTTGAGAACCACTGGTTTAGAGGAACTTGCTAATCATGGGAAGCTAGGTCAGCCACTTGCAGAGTCTTTGCTGCAGCATCTGTACACAGTGGGATCATTTGTGAAAGCAAGTGAGATCCTCCTCAGGGGAAATGTCTTTTTAATGGCTTTTCTTAATCAGGGCTCTCATCACCTTCTTGGCCTCCTGCATCTTCATGACAGTAAGGCCAAGGCCATCTTCTTCCCCCTTGGTCTCTCTTCCTTTTGATGTCTTGGACACATGGAGGAAAGACAAAGGCCAACTTATTATTTTTTTTTAAATAGCTTTTGCTCCAAGGCCTGTGTTATCACCAAAGGCCATGTGGATGTCCATGACCTGTGCTGCCACTGAGGGCCATGACAGTGTCCGTGGTCTGTGCTGAGGCTGAGAGCCTTGTGGATGTCCATGGTCTGTACCACCACCAGAGGAGTCCATGTTGAGGTCCATGATCTGTGCTGTTGCCAGAAACCATGTGAAAGTCCATGATGCATGCTGCTGCTGACTCTGAAGGGCAAGGAAGCTGCTTCTGCAGTGGTATCTATGACTGTAGATTCTCAGATAAGAATGAGAGACATAGAAGGTGTCTTACTTAG
Organism: Peromyscus aztecus; assembly: GCA_902168405.1. NCBI lineage: Eukaryota > Metazoa > Chordata > Mammalia > Rodentia > Cricetidae > Peromyscus > Peromyscus aztecus. The sequence continues at coordinate 28,149 of CABHPQ010134545.1, forward strand.
GGTTTCTATTGCTGTGAAGAGATATCAAGACCATTGCAACTCTTATAAAGGAAAAACATTTAATTGGAGTGGCTTACATTTTCAAAGGTTTAGTCCATTATCATCATGGTGCAACATGGTGGTATGTAGGCAGACATGATGCTGGAGAAGGAGCTGAGAGTCCTACATCTTGACCAACAGGCAACAAGAAGTGGTCTGATACACTGGGCATGGCTTGAGCATATATGAAACCTCAAAGTCCACCCCCATAGTGACACACTTCCTCCAACAAGGCCATACCTACTCCAACAAAGCCATACTTCCTAATAGTGCCACTCCCTATGAGCTTATGGGGGCCAATTACATTAAAACTACCACGTTCTACTCTCTGGCACCCATAAGCTTATAGCAACATCATAATGCAAAATGCATTTAGTCCAACTTCAAAAGTCCCCTAGTCTATCACAGCCTCAACAATGTTTAAAAGTCCAAAGTTCAAAGTCTTTTCTGAGATTCATTCTCTTAACTGTAATCTCCTATAAAATAAAAATAAAAAAGCAGATTATATACTTCCAATATATAATGGCATAGGACATACATTACTGTTCTAAAACACAGGGAAGAGAACATAGTGAGGAAATACTGGACCAAAGCAAGACCAAAACCACCTGGGCAAACTCCAAATTCTGCCCCTCCAAGTCTGATGTCAAAGTACTCTTCAGATCTTCAACTCCTTTCAGCTTTGTTGACTGCAACACATTTCTTTCCCTTGGGCTGGTTCCATTCACTATTAGCAGCTTTTCTTGACAGGTATCCCATGACTCTGACATCTCCAACATCCTGGGGTCTCCAAGGCAATCCAGGCTTCAACTTCACAGCTTCACACAATGTCCTCTCTAGGCCTCCATTCAGGGACACTCCTGACACATGCCTGGCCTCAGTGGATTTCCTTAGTCACAGAGGGAGATTCCATAACTCCTTTCTTCTGTCTTTGACTTGAAAGCTAGAACCACGAGGCCAAAGTGGCCAAGTTCTGCTGCTTGCTGGGTCTGGAACATGGCCTCCTCCTTCAATTACATCTTCACCAACTTTCTGTTTTTGATGGTTTCCTTCACTACCTAAGATTGACTATCCTGAAAATGGATCTGTAGAACTGGTCTGGCCTCAAATTCAGAGATCTGCCAACCTCTGCCTCTGGATTGCTGGGATTAAAGAAATTTGCTGCCACATCTGGCTCTGAGTTTTTCTTTAAGCTCTTTTCACAAGTTGGAAACATAGCTGGATGGGTTCTTGCCCTGATGTCACCACTCCCTTTATTCCATCTTTAATCCATTTATCTCTTTGAACACAGGACTTAGTTCCATTTTATTTCCTGGTGCTCCTTTTATCCTCAAATTATACATTTTGTATTTTTCCTTGTTCAGTGTGTTCCTTTTCATTATAAATCTTTAAAAGCACAAAAACTAATAATCACATAACAGAATATATGCTAGGCTATTTTCAGATTTCCTCTGCCAACTGAATTAATTTAAAACTCTTCACTTTAGCCTCAGGCAGACTCTTTGGACAAGTACAAAAAGCAGATACATTCTTCACCAAAATATCACAAGAGTGATCTCTAGACCACATATTAATATTATTCTCCTCTGAAACATCTTGAGCAAGCTGTGCCCCCAGTTCAAGTAACTCTAGCACCACTGTCTTCCATGCTCCTACTAGTATGGCCCATTAAGCAGCATTTATGCATTCCACTGCTTTCCTAAATCAAACTCCCAAAGTCCAAATTCTTCCAAACAAAAGGGTGGTGAGGCCTATCACAGTAATATCCCAGTCTCTGGTACCAACTTTAGTCTTGGTTAGGTTTCTATTGCTGTGATGAAATACCGTGACCAAAAAACAAGTTGGGAAGGAAAGAATTTATTTGACTTAAACTTCTAGATCATAGCCCATCATTTGGCATAAGTTAGAACAGAAAATCAAGAAGGGCTGGAAATTGGAGTCAGGAGCTGATGCAGAGGCCATGGAGGGGAACTGCTTCCTGACTTGCTTCCCATGGCTTGCTCAGCCTGCTTTCTTATAGAACCCAGGACCACCAGCCCAGGGATAGCACCACTCATCATGGGCTCAGCCCTCCCCCATTGATCATTAATTGAGAAAATTCCTCACAGTTGGATCTCATGGAGGTATTTTCTCAACTGAGGCTCCTTCCTCTCTGATGACTCCAGCTTGTGTCAAGCTGACAAACAAAATCAGCCAGTATGGAAGGCTTCTGTGACAACTCTGCCCTCCAAAGAAACAGTCTAGACAAGAAGCCATTGAAGAGAACTCTTAAAAATTATTATAGGAATGCTGAAGTGTAGCTCTTGACAGTTTATGGCTTCTGGCAGGGGTTGGGGTGGGGAAGGACTTAGTTTTCTTTAAGGGGCTGGTGCCTGGGAGTTTGACCATGCTCCAGTGAGTATATTGGCAACACAAAATGAACTCTTTTCTTTCTTTCTTTCCTTCTTCCTTCCTTCCTTCCTTCCTTCCTTCCTTCCTTCCTTCCTTCCTTCCTTCCTTTCTTTCTTTCTTTCTTCTTTTTTCTGGGAGGAGATCACAAGGATGTGGGGTGGGTGGACCTTGGATGACTGGGAAGTGAGTGTGATTAGGGTGCATTATGTGAAATTACCAAATAATAAAAATATTATGTTGAAAAAAAAACTGCACATTGAGAGTTTACTATGTGTCAGGAACTAGGCATTAGTCACTTGAGCCTCACGGTGATCATATGATGTCAACCATGACATCAACAGCACCGTTACCATTTTCTTACAGATGAAGATGTTAAGGCTTGTCTACAGGGTCTCTCCTCCTGATGAGAAGACAACTTAAACATATAACTGAAATAGAAAAAAAAATCACATCTCAGTTCTCATTCATCTCTCAGAAAACCAAAGTCACAGTAAGTGGCAAGTGGCACACACACACACACACACACACACACACACACACACCACATAAAACTTTCAAAAGTTGTTCTACTTTTGATCAAAGAGTTGTTTTTCTATTTTTTTTTTAACCATGGTTAGGAGGAGGGCAGCTTTCCCACGAACCACAGGGTTATTGGCTTGGCAAAGGTGATGACCCATTCAGCTATGGCTTTATTCTCCTTCCCAGCTCCCAGGGAAGGAACAGCCCCAGGCTGCTCCTGCAGTAGCTAGAAATCTGGCAGTGGGCATGAGACTAGAGTGAACTCCTTTATTTTCTGCCCCTCCTGTGGTTCCAGGCCAGCCTCCACTCTCACCCCCATCCCTTCCTTCCATGACAAGATGGGATGCAGCTGACATCCTTAGCTATTGATGCCTTTTGACAGCCCTGGCACAGGGTTGATTACGTTGCCTGAACTCAGTTTTGGCAGTCAGGGAACAACTTTAGCCCTCAAACTAAGAGCAAAGTAAAGTGATTACCTGAGAAACTGGCAGTGTATGGTGGTCTGCTAAGGACAAAAAGAGGTTTTGTGAGAGGGACTTGTTGATAGAAGGACAGAGACAGTTTGGATGGGCAGGAAAGGAGTTGGGAAGGGATAACCTCTTCATTTAGTATGAAAAAATAGTCATGATACTGTTGCATCATGATTACAAAGACAGTCCAAGAGGAGTGGTGGGCATCCATGTAATTTTTAAATGCTAAGTAGTTTCAAAATTTAACCAGGGTTGAGATTCATTGGCTTTAAAAAGAAATCATTCTGCCTCTGAGCTAATTATGTTCTTTGTGCAAATCAATGAGCCTGGAGGCATTGTAAGGAGACCATTGAAATATAGATTTACAAGTTGGAGCACACTAATTGGTTTGTTGTTATGATCAACCATGTTGGGCAGAACATTGGGTTTCTAGAAAGTTCAGAGGGAGAAGGAAGATGAGGATAGTAGTAGCAAAGAAATCTGCTAATTCAGCACTTGCTGGGCCCATGCTGGGAATTCAGGGTAGGTAGGTAACCACAGCCAGTGTTCACATCAAGTCTTGTAAGTGAGTCCTGCTGCTCGGACAAGGATATTTATAGATGAAGAAGCACCTAGAGGTGGCAAGCCTCCTTGAGACATTGGCCAAGATCGCCTCACCAGTCTGGCACACAGAGGAAGATGAAGACATTAAAGGTGCCATCTTAACTGCAGAATATGACTGATGGCTGTGAGTCTGAAAACTCTTAGTGTGTCTCTAAACTAACAGAGGGCAGTGGTGGCACACGCCTTTAATCCCAGCACCTGGGAGACAGATCTCTGGGTTTGAGGCCAGCCTGGTCTACAGAGTGAGTTCCAGGACAGCCAGGGCTGTTACACATAGAAACCCTGTCTCAAAAAACCAAAACCAAACCAAATCAACCAACCAAACAAACAAAAAAGAAGAGGAGGAAAAAGAAGACAGCCGTTTACAGAAATCTGAAATAGGAGTTTCCTTAGAAAGGCCATCATGCTGTGCTTCTGTGCCTCGGGATGTGCAACATGATGCGTGGGGGTTGAATATGCTGCCCAAGGGTTACCAAACTGGTTCTGGTAAGTGTAATGTCTCAGGGGCTCTGCCCACTGTCCCAGTGGCTTGGAGAGGACAGACCTAATGCATGGAGCCATTGCTGGAGACCCAGGTCCCCTGGAGGAGGAGAGCTATCTTTGCAGGACATAGGACCTGAAGCTTGAGGTTCTGCTGAATGCCCCAGGAATAGTCAAGATAGTTCAAGATGGGCCTGCTGAGGACAGAGGCCAAGGTTGTCCACTTTGACCCTGGGTCCCTGCAGTAGGAAGGAGAAGTATAGCTGAACACTTGGCGAACGCCAGCCACTCTACTTCAGCTGTAAACCCCCAGAGCAGAAGGTGCGCTTCCTCCCCACGCCAGTCTGGTAGGACAGCTGAACGCTGGACTGCTACTCTGGACTGATGGGTTGACTACAGCACATTGACATTCTTGTCTCCAAATTTAAAACCACTCAGCCATTTCTACTTCCTGGTGAGCTCATCCACCAGGCTGCAAGTGCCAGGGTGAAGAACACAGACTCCAGAGCTGAATTGTATCAGTCCTACTTCTGCTACTCATTGGCAGCTGAAATGCTACCGGATTTAATTTTCTTGTGCCTCATTTCTATTATTGATTGAAGGAGTCATGTCATCTACTTTTAAAACAATGCTTTCAGGAGCAAATTAATTCAAGCATGTAAAATACCGAGGAAAGTATCCAGCCTTGTAAGGACTCCAGAATTAATTAATGTTACTCTTTGTGGGAGGGAGGGTCTACAAATATAAATATTTGTGATGGCTAGGTATGTAATATGAAAAAGTGAAGCAACTTGAGTTTTGGTAAAATTGCAGCACAGACTTGATGTTAGCTGACATTGATAGCTTCAGGTCAGAAAGCCAGCAGGGAGTGGCTGTGCTGTGGCTGGCTCCACCTACAGAGATGCTTCAGCAGATATTCCTGCCACATGGGAGTGATGTTTAAGGACAGGGTTGTAATCAAAGGCTTTAAACATGTCCTCTTGGTCTTTAAACATTGGCTAGCTCGTCTGTGTGTTTTAAGATCATACAGAGGACCAATTCAGATGTGCCCAGACCCAATCTGCCATGTAGCTCATTTCTTCTACTTTGTTTTCTTTATGATCCCAGAATGTGTAATTTCCCCCTATTATTATATGTCCATTACACATCTGTTAAGGGTCTGCCTTGGATCTGAGCCTGGGGGACCCGTAAAGGGGGTGAGAGACACAGATCCCACAGCTCTGGGTGCTTATAGCTCTGACATTTCCCTTGCTTGTTTTCTGCCTCCAGAAGTTTGAGAGCTTGGATTGTGTCCCCCAGGAAGATTATAGTGTCTGAACATCCTGTATTTGGAACTGTGACCTCATTTGGAAAAAGGATCTTTGCAGATATTCAAGTTCAGATGAGGTCATTAGGATGAGTCCGAATTCATTATGACTTCATCTTTATCAAAAGGTAAATTTGGGCAAAGACAGACACACACATACAGGAAGATGCCACAGGAAGCTGAAGGGGGACCTCCAGGTGATTCATCTAAAGTGGAAGGGAACATCGATGATTGACAGCGAACCACCAGGCGCTAAGAGCCACAACCTCTCACGGGCTTCAGAATAAACCAAATCCTATGCTCTAATTTCCGACGTTCAGCTGCTAACTTTCTGTGGCATAAACTACACAGTTGGTGGCATTTTGTTATAGCAACCCAAGCACACGAATACAGCTTGGTCTTAAGTCTGTGCATTTGACTTTGTTTCTCTGTGTTGATGCCAGACTTCCTGGAGGTAAGAACTGTGTTTTACATGATTAGAATTCTTATTTCAGAAGTCAGGGTTGAAAGTTCCTCATTGCCCACAGTGAACAATGGTTAGTAAATGAGAAGGAGAATGGATGAATTAATGAAAGAAATCAATAAACACAGATTCCATCATTATTATTAGACAGATTTGGGGTACAGTGCACTTGATTTGGTGAAATGAGAGGGACTTAGTAGATTAGATTCTGTCACTGTCTGTTCTTCTTACGTGTTCTCAGACATGCTTTTCAATATTTTGTTGTTGGATTTCTAAAACTAAAACGAGGATACTATCATCTATTTGGGAAGGCAATTGTAACAGATAAGATGAGTGTGTAAGTTGCTCAGAAAATAGTACCTGCACCTGACCTCTGGACGACTTCCAATAAATAGCACTCACTACCCTCAGCTGAAATGATGCTCTACCTGATGGATGAGTCAGGAAGTCCTGAGCTCAGCCAGTTAGTGTGTAAGACAGGCCAGTGGCTCATCATCAGGACCACACTGACAGTATGAAGGAGATGCAGGACACTGGAGGAAAGGCATACCACTGTGAGTGATGGGTAGAAGTTGCAAAAGCAGAGTGGTCCAGAGATGCTTAGCACACAGGCAAAGATCCTAGCACACCCTGGAAGGCTTGGATATAGCACTACTTAGAACAGGTCAGCATGGTAGCTAAACTGAATTTTGATGATCCTTGTTTGGCCAAGAAATATTCAACTGTCTTTAAATGCTCCAAAGAAGACAGTGAAAATTATACAATATTTTACAATGGTTGCCATCAAAGTACATTACATTAATGGCATTTTGACATTCCGATAACAAGAGTTTTCAGTCACCTGAGAGTGTACATGGGATGCCAGCTGTTGCTCATCTCTGATGGATACAGAGGTGCAGTTCTGTGGACTCAGACCCTGTGGATGTAGTTGGTACTTGATCATGACAAACACCTGGAGTGGCTCTTCTATTCAGTGGCCAGCCAGGCTGAGATCCTGGAGCAGCTGTGATGTGCTTAGATTCCCAAGCCCACTAGCAGACAGGAAGACTGGCTACATTCCATGGCTCTCTCACAGTCGCAGATTTTAAAGATCTTATTCCTAATTGCGTGTATTTATGAGCATGTCTGTGTGGGGCATGTGCACATGAGTGCAGATACCTGCAGGGGTCAGAAGAGGGTGTCGAATTTTATGGAGCTGGAGTTACAGGTGGTTGTGAAGTGCCAGCATGGGCGCTGGGAACCAAACTTGGGTCCTCTGCAAGAATAGTACAGTTCTTAATGGCTGAGTCATCTCTCCAGCCCCTGATACTTTAAATATATACAACTCTTCTTATGGATTGTGAAACGCAAATTTATTTAAAAGTGCAAATTTCTAAACAGAATACATATGATTTATTTGGATTTAAATATTTATATGATATTTTACTTATCTAGATTATAAGATCATTTATGTATTAGAAATTATTTAAATTTTGATTTATTTAGACTTAAAGTGGAATTTATTAGAAAGAGTTATACTACAGTAAGGATAGTTGTATTTTTAAGAATAGCTTAGGTGTTTTTATTGATCAATGATTTGAGAAGTACGGAGTTTGTGGACATTGATTTAGAGACTAGAAGCTCAATCTTGTGTAAATTCCTGAGTATTAATAATCATACTAAAGGAAATGCTAATTAGGCATGTTCATTTACTTTGGGGGTTCTTTTTGAGAGGCACCCTCTCGCACAGGAGGTAATCGCTTCTGTCTTTGTACAGAGAGGTAAATGAGACCCAGAGAGGTTCAACTGTTCTCCTAAGGCATCACAGCTGGCCTGGAACAGGGAAGTTGGGCTGGCAGATGTCTGAATGGTACTCAAATATGTGATAGAGTGACTGGATAGAGACCATCATTTATGTTCTGAGTCCCTGCCAGCCCGAGGTGCTTAATACACCCATTCGCCCCTTCACTCTCCCTCCGGTGGAGTTCTTCTCTTCCCCGCTAGGGGCCGCATCGGCTGCCTGGAAGGACTTTCCTTCAGCTCCTACCCTTCAACCCTCCCAGGACCAAGTCCCAGAATAACCCTGCAGGCTAGCTGCAGATTCCTGCACCCACCCAGACAGAGCAGGAGGGCAGAGGGGTTCAAGGCACCCTCAGGGCCCAGGGCCTGTGTACTCAGCCTCCAGAATCCCATCCAGGTGTGAGGCAGCACAGTTGGCTAATTAAGCTGAAAGCAGCATTAAGGACCCCGGGGAGGGATCCAGACATCTGTTCCCCTCCGTCCTCTACTGGCTCCTTTGTGAGAAAGCCCCTCCCTCCCCGAAGACCAGCAGTCGCGGGGATTAAAAGGGAAGGGACAGACAGTGGGCACCTTGAAGTGCAACTTATTCTCACCCCTTCAGGAAGTACTTTTTGCTCAACAGCCACATTGGTGGGGGTTCTGTACCACCGATTTGGTAATAGAACACAGATCTGGTTTATCTTCCTTCCAGTTGACAGCAGCCCTCTGTCTCTTTGTTTATTTTTGTCACTAGAGTGAGCTACTTCACGGCCCATCCAAGAGAGAAATCAAGGCCATGGTCTGCGTTATTGAGGGGGATGAATTAAACAAAATTTTAGCCAAGCCCCACACCTGGCTTCCGATACCTGGGCAAATTGGGAGAGCGAAAGGTAGATGTACACACCACTCAGAACTTCCAGATACAGCTGGTACAAAGCTCAAAGGAAACTCCAAACCACCCTGCCCCAGCCTTGTGTCACCCAGGTGGGCAAGGAAGGGGAGGAAGAAGGGAACACACTCACATTTTTGCGTGCTTGATGGGTGCCTTTCGGTGGGCAGTCCCTCCCGTCTTCGTTTTTACCATTGCTCCTAAGAAAAGCTAAGATTGATGGAGTGCTTTGATATGCCAGGCATTTCACTAAGTGCCTGTTTATTTGAGACAGTCTTGCTGGGTAGCTCAGGCTGCCTTCAAACTCTCCATCCTCCGGACTCGGCCTACCCAAGCGCTAGGATTACAGGCCTAGGCCGCCCCACTCAGTGCTAAGCGTGTGTTTCTCTCTAAAGGATGACTGGCTTTGTCGCACTCTCAGACTCAGGTGTTTGACCCCAACCTATGTCCTTATTACAGGATTATATTTTGTTTCTCATTTTGTATATTTAATTGTCACAACCCCCATGAAGATGGCTAATCACTCCCATTTTCAGCCTAGGCAAGTAGATAAGGTTTGAGCAGATGAAGAAAAGCACTCAGCAATTAGGCCTCAGCTCCTATTACTGGGGCGACTGCTGCTATAACCAGATACTCTCAAGTGCTGTATCAGTTGGGTTGCTCTGCTCTCTGCTACACTCGACTGTTTTGATCACTGGAGTCTCTCTAGTACCTGCAACAGTTGTTTGCAAACAGTCATTTGTTGAACGGGTGAATTTCCAAATTATATGCCATCTGCTTCTCCTCAGAGCGGCTACACTCCATCCCCTTTTGCGGGGTTGTTGGTTCAGAAAGCCGCCAGTCCCAGCAAGCATCACTGCTACCCCTGAGCCTCACTGGGGAGCTTCTTTTCACAGCACAGCCTCTGGACCCACCTTTCACTGCCTCCCATATATCTTTCAATTTGTAAGATGCGCTAAGAAATCAGTGAGATAAAGACACGCCAATGAAATAAAAACGCACTGAGCCTTATGCATTTTAATCTTCAGAAACACTTGGAAACCGCTCTAATTTAATGTTCCCACCAAGGTCCAGAGAGCGTGCGAATGTATTTATTAAATCTAAATCAGATTTTCACACCTGGTATGCTTCTGTGATGTCTTGAGTCACAACATATCAAAACGAAGGTGTATCACATGAGATGAAAAATTAAGGAACATTTTATTCTCCACATAACCCGGTGTCTCCTCCACCTGGTCTCCAAGCTGCTTCTTTTAGCATTTCCTTATACTTGGTTGGTAACCTTAGCTCACACCCAAGTGGTTCTTGGGACACTTTTTGGCCAGTGACCCAATCTTTGGGCCTATTGAGTACCCTTTTCTTGGTGACCTCTGTCCACCTGCCAAGGGACACTCAGCCATCTCAATACAACCTGGAAAATAACTGAGGAACCAGAATGTCTTCCTTCTAGGCTAAATAAGGATTTTATTTCCTTTAAAGTCTATTGACTATAAACGTATGTATATATTTGTATATACTCATACATTGCTGAATGGCTAAATCAAGTTAACCAATACCCCCCACCCTTTCTCCCTCTCTCTCTCTGTGGTGAGGATACTTAAAATCTGCTCTGAGGCTTTCAAAAACTGCATATAATATTAACTATAGTTGTCATAAAACTATAAGATAGGTCTCTTGAACATACTTCTCTTATTAGATTGGAATTTTATTCCTATTAACCATCATACCCTGTCTTAGTTAGGGTTTTCATTGCTGTGAAGAGATACCATGACCACGGCAACTCTTATAAAGGAAACATTTAATTGGGGTGGCTCACTTACAGTTTCAGAGGTTCAGTCCATTATGATCATGATGGGGAGCGTGACAGCATTCAGGTAGATGTTGCTGGAGCTGAGAGTGCTGTATCTTGCAGGCAACAAGAAGTTCACTGACTGTCACACTGAGGGAAGTTTGAGAAAAAGAGTCCTCAAAGCCACCCCCACAGTGACACATTTCCTCCAACAAGGCCACGCCTACTAATAGTGGCACTCCCTTTGGGGGACATTTTCTTTCAAACCATTGCATACCCCCAAAATTTTCCCTCTTCCCCAGGTCCTAGTACCCACCATTCTACTCACTGCTTCTCTGTATTTCTTTATTTGATCCTCTTTTATTCTAAAGATATGTGAGATCACGTGGTACTTGTCCTTCTGTGCCTGTTTTAGTTCACTTTTAACATCATGCCATCCAGGTTCACAAATGTTATCGCCAGTTATAGGATTTTATTCTTCTCTAAGACTGAGTAATGTCCCATTGTGCACAAAGATCACATTTTCTTTGTTCATCCTTGATGAGTGTTTTGGCTGACCCTACGTCTTGGCTACTATAATGCCCGTGAACACGAAAATATAGATGTTGTAGAATATTATTTTAAGGTGCGTTACTTTTGTTTATGCTCTGGAACATTTGTTTCATTATGGAAGGATATATTTGATTAAATAATATTCACCTGCGGTCAGGAGGCTGAGTCAGCAACTAGCTGACAGGAAGTGGTAGGGAGGAGCCAGATGAGAAAGGGTTTTTAAGGAGGATCGAGGAGAAGCATGTGGGCTTTTTGAAGGATAAGAGCAAGGAGAGGAGGTGAGCTACTTGCTCTTCAGCCTCTGAAGAGCAGAATTCCACCTTAACCTTTGAATCTGAGTTCTTCAGAGGGAGAGAGGTTTAGTGAAGTTCCCTTCCTAGCGCTTTGCGAGAGTTGGAGCCGGAGGGAACAGATTCCCTCCGGCTATGGCCCTTGAGGCCTAACTGCTGCTGGTAGTGGCGGAGTTGCAGTTGCTGATTTAGAGAGCTGTGGCTTAAAAAGCAGCAATTGGCCGGGTGGTGGTGGTGCACGCCTTTAATCCCAGCACTCCAGGCGGATCTCTGTGAGTTTGAGGCCAGCCTGCGCTACCAAGTGAGTTCCAGGAAAGGCGCAAAGCTACACAGAGAAACCCTGTTTCGAAAAACAAACAACAACAACAAAAGCAGCAATTAAATAAAAAGGACAACATATAGACATCTCTTTGACATGCTTACTTCCTTTCCTTTGAGATTCTTGGTTCATGTAAATCATGGTTTCAAGCCCTTCCTCCTTTGCTCTCCTGAATAGTTAGGTTACACTTCCTGTTGGTGATGAGCTAGATAAACTTGAGGAAGTTATTAAGCCTCCCTTCTCCTCTTCCTGCTCCTTCTTCCTCTTCCTTTTCTTTCCTCCTCCCCCTCCCTCATCTTCTTCTTCCTTCATCTCTGTCTCTTCCCCTCCACTTTCTCCTTGTTCTTACTCTGTCTCAGTGGTTCTCAACCTGCCTAATGCTGTGACCCTTTAATACAGTCCCTCATGTTGTGGTGACCCCCAACCGTAAAATGATTTCATTACTACTTCATAACTGTAATTTTGCTACTGTTATGAATTGTAATGTAAATATCTGACATGCAGGATATCTGATATGTGACTCCCCCAAAGGGGTCTTGACCCACAGGTTGAGAAACACTGCTCTATCTCAACCTTAAAGTTTAATTCTGAACGACACAGATCTTGCTCTCCCAAGGGCGGGAGTCAGGGAGCAGAGACTAAAATCCTGAAGCTCTGCTCCATGTAAAGCAGTGCTGCATCATTTGCATCTCATTACATTGCATAATTGTGTTTACTTCCTCATGAAGTGATGCTGCCTATCCTTGTTGCATCTTTAGCTGGGGGGGTGACACTCCAGGCTGCTGGTGTGTGATGCTCATTCTGTGGTGACCCATGACCCTTGGCATCAGTCACCCATCACCATTATGCACTCTTTGTCCTTCTGAGAAACACAGTGTCTGAGAAAGCATAGTCACAATACTTAGTGCTTGGTAATTGTCCTTTAATGCTATGCTAAATGTGTCTCTGGAATAGAGAATGAAGAGGTCACGAGGCCAGAGCTCCTTGGAGGACACCTGTTTGCCCTTCTCCTGCCCCCGAACTGCTTGCCCTCTGCCTTATGTGGATCCAGCTCCCCTGTGGGATGAGACACTTGCTGTGTATTGAGTTTGTCAGTACTTCCCCTGTGGGTCTCAGACTGACTAATTACCTTTCTTGCCTGATTGCTGAAGCCACAGGACTCTGCCAGGCCAGCACTTTTCCACATGGCACTGCTGGAGAGAAGGAGGGCTTAAACCCTGTCCTTGTCAATGGTGTGGTCTGGAGGAGTGTTTGTAGTTTGAGTGTGTACAGGCTCGTGGATAGGAGGATGTCAGCATGGGTTTGAAAGGCATGAGGTGTGGGCTATGTTAATGGGATTAATAGCTGTTTTCCTGGATGATCAGGACTGGTCAGAGCTTTGCAAAGACTGAAGCCAAAGAGGCTCATTAATACTGAGAATAATTTTGGGGGATGGGTTTGGATGATTCAAACTATTTGATTTGATGCAAAAGATGCCTTTAATGTTTAACTTGGCCTTTTGGTTTAAAATGAATCAGAATCCACTCAACAAAAGGTCAGGCTTGGTGTAAGATTGTGAATATTCCTTTACACTGTGTGAATATATGTCTTTGTGATTGGTTTATTAAAGAAGCTCACTGGTCAATAGCTGAACAGGATAAAGTTAGGCAGGAGAACCAGACTGAGAATTCTGGGAAGGCAGGGTGGAGTCTGAGAGTCATGCTCAGACACAGAGAGAAACAAGTTGAGCATGCCATACTGAATATTGAGAAAAGGTACCAAGTCATGTGGCAAAGCATAGATAAGAAATATGGGTTAATTAGAGTGTTAGAGTTAGCTAGTAACAAGCCCAAGCTATTGGCCAGGCATTACTACTACTACTACTACTACTACTACTACTAATAATAATAATAATTGTATTTATTTATTTATTTTTAGCAAGGTCTGATTTAATTCTGACTGCCCAGACATAGAGAAACTCTGCCTACAATTTTCTGTTATCCTTTTCATGAACTGTTTCTCAAACGGTTGTTGCCAAGGTTAGAAGTGGTTCTTGCCTTCAGTAATTAGGTTTTCTTACTTCATACCTCTCCCATGAATGTAGGACCCTGGTGCTTACTGAAAGCTCATTAGGTGTTCCTGGGCACATCCAGGGAACATCTTGTGTGGCTCCCAAAGCAAGCCTGTCCGTCAAGTGCCACAGGTTTCTGCTGGGCACTGGCAATATTCACTGTTGCTCCACTACATGGAGTATCACCACATTTGCCAGGAGCAGCTCCGTTATCCCACCTGCATCAGCATCTGCCCCAGAGCACCACAGTCTCTTCTAAGAACATGTCCCCTCCCCTTCCACTAAGGCATCACCAATCATGGTGATCTGTGATGTTTCTGGGAAACTAAGTGACTTGCCTTCCCTGAGCTTTCCAGAAGGTAATACGGCTGCAGCTGCTGCCCAAAGAGCACCCAGGCACAGTGTGTTTTTCACTGTTGCTGTAGTCCTCCTCCTCTTTCTGTGGCTCTGAAGGCTGCAAAGCATATGGTCAAGAGCCCCACATCTGACAAAAGCCATCTTGCTGCACATCCCCCAGTGAAAAGGATGAAATGCATAGAACAGATACACAAAGGAGAGCAAGAGGGAGTTGAACTCGCTTGTATAACAAGTTCACTCCCTTCCTAATACATTGATCAGTTCTTAAAGACAATGATATTGATCAGTTCAAGAGGGCACAGTCCTCAAGATCTAATCACCCACTAGAAGCCCCACCTGTTAGAGTTAACCCTGGGAACTAACTATCCAATACATGGGCTAGGGATTCAGCTCAGTGTTAGAGCACTAACAGTGTGCATAGGGCTCTGAGTTTTCTCTCTCGAACTGGGAAGAAAAGTTTGCGGCACATTCATTCTATAGCAGCTATCAGTTCATTGATTTTTTACTTAAGACTGCCAACTGTGAGTCTAGCCATGCAGTATGTGCTGCAGGTTGTCTAATCTACAGCTTCTGGGCTGCACGCAGCTAGAGGGCCCTACTTAAAACATTATGAGGTGTGTGTGTGTGTGTGTGTGTGTGTGTGTGTGTGTGTGTGAGAGAGAGAGAGAGAGAGAGATATTTTTAAACTTGGTGGTGAGATTCTTGAATGTGAACTTTGTAAATTACAATGTCATGCTGCACATGCCTGGAAGGACTTTTTCCCCCATAATTAAGACACTTTATCTGAACAAGTCACCTGAAAGCCACAACTTCCCTCTTGGAAGGAGTAGTCTGATAATGAAGGCAGAGTCCTACCTATCATGGGGGAGAAGATTGATTTTCTTGAATAATCTGTGACTGTGCCGATGTCCCGCAAACCAAGCTCCCCCAAACAGACCCATTAGTCACTCTGGCTTTCCTGTCAATGAATGCACACTCTATTTCCTTCTCCCCATTGCCTCTGCATAGAACAGACTAGTCTGCTATTTAAGTGATTCTGCTGTGCTCTCTGGAGGAGTTAGCTCCAGCTAATAATGAACCCAGGCTTGGTGGGACTTGGATTTAAGTGTGGGATCCTGCTTCTCTTGGGTCTTCAGCATCACTGGGGTGTCAGGGACATAAACATCTCTTGCATCTCTTCCTGTGTCGTATGCTTAAATGATGCCTGCTTGGACCC
>CABHPQ010134546.1:0-26511 GCA_902168405.1 Peromyscus aztecus
CTTCGAACTCACAGAGATCCAGATGAATTTCTGCCTCTGGAATGCTAGGATTAAAGGTGTGAGCGCCACCATTTTCTAGCCTCTGTATCTAGTGGCTGTTCTGTTTTCTGACCCCAGGTAAGTTTATTAGGTTGCACAATATTTTGGGGGACACAATATCACCACACTGCTTACTGGTTTGCTTCCTATGGCTTGCTCAGCCTGCTTTCTTATAGAACCCAGGACCACCAGCCCAGGATGGCACCACCAACCATGGGCTAGCCCCCACCCACATCAATAATTCATTAAGAAAATGCCTTATAGCCAGATCTTATCAAAACATTTCTCAATTAAAGTTCCCTTCTTTCAGATAAGTCTAGTTTGTGTTGAGTTGACAGAAGATATACAAAAGCCTGGACAAAGCTGAGGACCAGAGTTCTGATCATAACCAAGTAAAAAAGCCAGGAATGATGTCATGTGCCTAAAATTCCACCACTGGGGAGGCAGAGACAGGCAAATCCTTGGATTTTAATGCCCTAACTAACCTAGTTCTGCAGGCTTAGGCTCAGTGTGGTGGGAGACTTTGTCTCAAAAAATACAGGGTGGATAACTCCCAAGTAATGACACAGGCCGACCTCTGACCTCTACATGCACACATACAAAATGTCCAGATTTCACCTGAAGCTCAATCATGCTAAGAAACAGGAATATCTCAAAATAAATGAAAAGTAACAACTTAGAGATGCCAACACAAAGGTAGGGATGGTTTATCAACATTGTAAAGGGATCAAACATGAAAATGTTCCAATGACCAATTAAAAAAAACTTGCTGCAAGAAAAAAATTTCAAGATAGAGACAGCCTCAGTAAATGAATAATTAGTAGAGTGAAAATTTTACAACCTAAAAACCATAGTAATTGAACTAAAAACACAGTTGAGAACTCTGAACAACAGAATGAGAGCTGGAGGTATTGCTTAGTGGCTAGGTACATGCTTACCTTGCACAAGCTCTGAGTTTGGCTGTACAGAGGGAAGCAGGGAAAAGAAAAAGGAGAGAAGGGAACCACTTATAGCTGGTAAGTAGATTCATTAACTTCTCAGCGTATGAGATAAATATATTTAAAGCAATTTCCACATCCTAGTAGTGACGGCTAAAACTGAAGCTATAGTAGCATTTCAATCAGTTTTACAGTGATTGAAAAAGAGAAATCCTTGGGTAGAAATCTTACAAATGTGCAGGATTTTTATGTTGAAAACAAGAAGATGCTGACAAATAAGGCCTGGAAGTAAATAGACAAACCATGGTATTTGAACAGAAACCTCAGCATCATAAAGATGTCCTCCCAAACTAATATGCAGGATTAATCCACCTATCCAAATGCCAGTGATTTTTTTTCTTGTAGATATAAACAATATTTACCCTCTATCAAATATTAGAATAGCAAAGAAAGGGTGAAGGAGGTAGAAGGGCTTAAACAACTTTGAGAAAGAAAACTGGAAGGAATGATCAGTCTAGCTATGTCCAAGATTTATGGAGCTACTGTGTGGTACTGGTGAAGACAGACACCCACATCCATGGAACAGAGAATACGTAAACAGGTCCTATACAAATATACCTACCTGATTTTCCACAAAAGTACCAATCAATGAAGATGATACAGGCTTGTCTGCAAATGGTACTGGGGATCCACAGAGAGCAACACTTCTACTGGCAGATTTGATACTGTACAGAAAAGCTAAGTGAATCACAGACAAAAATCATAAAATTACAGAACTGTAGAACATTTAGGGGAAAAAAAACAGAAAAAAAATAGGCAGGATATAAGGCATTGTTTCTTAGGCTTGGAGCTAAAAGCATGTAAATTAAGACATAAACAAAGTCTTGATAAATAAAATTTCATCAAAATTTTTTTCTGTTCTTTGAGATAGGGTTTCTTCGTGTAGTCCTGGCTGTTCTGGAACTAGCTCTGTAGACCAGGCTAGCATTGAACTCACAGAGATCCACCTGCCTCTGCCTCCCAAGTGCTGGGATTAAAGGTGTGCACCACCACCTGGCTAAAATTATTATTTTTTCCAGAAAGCTCCAACTAAGAGAATGAAAATGTGAGCACATATTTACAGTCTAAAATCTGACAAAGTACTGTTACCCCCGAAAGACAAAGAGCTCAAAACATAACAAGAAACGAATACATGGGTCTGAGGAGCTATTCTATCTTCTGGTCTTGGGAGCCTTCTGAATCTTAACCATATGGATTTCAATATCCAGCTTGTGATTTTGAGCTATAAGTTTCCAAGAAGTTACCTTTGTGGGAAACTGTAGGAAAGGCTACAGGGGATCACTGTATTATTTCTTATAACTTACAAATTTATAACTATTTTGAAGTCTTTGTGTGTGTGTGAGAAAGAGAGAAAAAGAGAGAGGGGTAGACAGACAGACAGACAAACACACACACACACACACACACACACAGGAGAGAGAGAGAGAGAGAGAGAGAGAGAGAGAGAGAGAGAGAGAGAGTTGGGGTTTAGCTTGTAGTTCAGACTAGTCTCGAACTCACTATAAAGCCAAGGCTTGCCTCAAACTCTTGATCCTCCTGCCTCACCTCCCAAGTGCTGAGATTACAGGTATGTGCCATTGTATCCAGCTTCAAAGTAAAGTTTTTAAAACACAGATTTGAATTTTTTTGGAAAACTCTGTGTTTAAAAGCAGCACTGTGTGACAGGGACAGAAAGGAAGTAATGAGTGTGTAGTTTTGCAGCTTCTACTGAGTGAATAGAACTTAGAAAGCTAAGTTATGTTATCAAACCCAATGGAGCCAATGTACCTCTACACAGAAATAGTGTAAAATTATTAATGAATCTTTGCCATCCGTGTTAGCTCAGAAGCTATAGCAAAAATATCATAGGCTGGGTGGGTCAAACAGTGGACATTTATTTCTCACAGCTGAGAAGGAAGTTCAAGACCAAGAAGTTGATGGATTCAGTCCACTGAGAACCCCCTTGCCGTCTGCAGAAGCAGACCTCTTGCTAGTCCTTGTACTGTAGACAGTGCACTATCTATCGAGTCTTCTTTACCTCCCTGTGGGGGAACCAGCCCCCACTTTTACGACCAGGGTACTCTTGAGCAGGGAGAAATAAGGAATATTTAGATAGAACGATATACCTAGATGACGAGAGGAAAGACAGAAACACAGGATAGCCTTGGGAGGGCCTGGGTCAAAACCCACCAGCCCAGAACTTTATTCAAAAGGGCTTTTTATAACAATACCAAGGGGAAGGGCAAAAGACCTTCTCCTTGCTAGATATAGCCAAGTGTAGACCTTTCCAAACACCTGGTACGCAGGCCTGTGGTCCAATCATCCTCTTATGCAGACCTTCTGGGTAAAGCCACTAGAAAACCTAGGTGGGCTCCAACAGAAAGCCAATAGTCTTCCAAAGGACCACCTCCTGATTCCATCCCATGTTGTGATGTAATACCCATTAGTATTATGAGTTTTGAGGAGGCTCAACATGGATTCCACAGCTGCTTCTCTTTTCCTTTCAAAATCTTTGTAGCACGTGTGTCTGGCAGTTACACATTGGACAGTACAGTTCAGGGGATGAATTTGTGTTCTAGAAACACTTTTGCAAAGCACCTCGTCTCCTAGCACTCCAGAATAACTAGATGATACAGATTGGGGGATGGGGTGTCCCTGGAAACTTCTATCCTTGCTATCATGGTCTGAAATGAGAAAGGGAAAGGGGATGAGGTAATGTGGTGGCTTGAAAGAAAATGGCCACCAAAGAGAGTGGAACTATTAGGAGGTATGGCCTTGTTGGAGTAGGTGTGGTCTTGTTGGAGGAAGTGTGTCACTGTGGAGGAGGGCTTTGAGGTCTCATATACGCTCAAGCCACAACCTGTGCCTCAGACCTCTTCCTGTTGCTTGTGAGTCAAGATGTAAGAACTCTCAGCTCCTTCTCTAGCACCATGTCTGACTGCATGCTGCCTTGTTTTATGCCATGATGAAAATGGACTAACTATAAGTGAGTCACCACAATTAAATGTTTTCCTTTATAAGATTTGCTGTGGTCATGGTGTCTCTTCAAGGCAATAGAAACCCTAAGACAGGTAACTTCTTAGTTCCCCCTAAGAAAAGTGAATTCTCTCACATGCCTGAGACTCCTTTGCCTCAGCTTCTAAGATAACTTCTCTGCAGATATTGTTCAGTAACTGTGACTCAAGAAAAACTCCTGTCTGGTCCTTTCATTGTTATAACAGGAGTACAACGCTTACCTAAATTCTTCAGTTCTCTCCCTGAATGTCCACCAGTGAGAAAAGAGGCCATGAGAGAAGGACACAATACTATGCAATTATTACCCGGGAAATGCTAAAGAAACCTCTTTAATCTACTCTGAAATAGGTAGGTAGACAGGAAATGGGTCTTTATGGGCCAAATGGACCAAAGCTGTTTTTCATTCCCTCACAATGCACTTGTGTCTAGGGAAGGAAGCAGACCGCTCGGGATTTCCCATGTCTCTCACAAGAGAGCAGCAGTGGCTTCCCCTGAATGGCGGTGCCTTGGCAACCACAGCTGGGGATTTGTTCCAATGTCTTTCCCTGGCAGGCAGGTAAGTGCTGTACCCCTGTCACAGCTGTGAGAGCTCTAGCAGACAGGAGCTTCCTTGAGTCGCAGTTGCTGAGCTATATCTGTAGAGACGTTAGCTCAGAAGCAGAAGCAAAGGTGTCTCATGCACAAATCGACCCATTTTCAGCCAGTGCTGCATGAGGCTCTCTTTTTAGCTGAGAAAGGAGCTGCTGTGCCGTGACTCAGTTTTCCTCAAGTGTCAGCCTCATGTGGAATACAATGACCCTTCAGGTAAAGTGCTTCTTTGAATATCTCTTTGCTTGTTGTCTAAGCAAATTTGTGGTCGGGTCAGTGCCCCACTGGAAAGTGCTGCAAAGAGAACTCCTTTGGAAACTATTAGAAGGCAGGGTGACAGTGTGTGAGGACAGAGTAAGACTCCGGAGCCCAGCCTCCTGACTGGATTCCAATCTGTGTGACCTGGAGCAAGTTATTGTCTCCGCCTCAAGTTATATCATCCATCATATAGGGAGAATAGCACTTGCCTTGTAAGACTGTCCAACATCCGTAGCCCTACAGCAGCCAGGGTTTATGTTGATGTCCATGGCTTCAGTTACCACTGAAGACTGGGTGGATGCCTGGGGTCTGGACCACCATCTGAGTAATCCATGTTGGTGTCTGAGAGCCGAGGCCAGGCTGATCGGGGTGGCCTGTGCTGCTGCTGATGCTGATGAATGGGCCCAGGTTGCTGCAGAGAACTATGTTTGGGTCTGTGGTCCTACAGAAGCTGGGTTCTGTGTTGATATCCATAGCTCCTGTTACCATCAAGAGCAAAGTGGATACCTGGGGTCTGGTTGGACACCTGAGACCATGTTGGTGTCCTAGGGCCATGCTGCTGCTGGGACCATACTGATCTGGGAGGCCTGTGCTGCCCACTGGGGCCATGGTGATGCCTGGGTTTGAGCTGCTGCTGAGGGCCATGTCTGGGTCTGTGGTACTATTGCAGCTGGGGTTTGTGTTGATCTCTGTGGCCCATGTTACCACAGGAACCATGTTACCATAGGAACTATTTGTGTTGAAATCCGAGGGCCATGCTGAGCTGGCATCCCCCTTTGCTGGCCTTGGGAGAACTGATTCTGCCCATTGCTGACCACTGCTGTAGAAGATCTAGCCCCACCCCTCACAGGAGAGCTGACTCCACCCCTTACCATGGGAGCAGAAGACTGACCAAATCAGCTTCCACCCAAACCCACACCCAGGGCTTTGATTTGGCCCACCCCCAACATCTACCTCATTTATGACCCGGTGGAGCTCATGAACAGACTGGTCCTGTGGAGCCTTAGCCACAGGATCTCCATGATTGGAGTAACAGCAGGACACCTGAGAAGAGTCTCAGGGAGGGTCCAGTGTTGCTGGTGTGGCAGAAGCCAGAGGCCTTGAACCAGACCAACAACTTACCGCAAGGACCATTTGCAGGTAAAGCCGAGTGGACAAAAGGGTCTACTCTGTGACACACTGCAGCTCCCTGTGCCACTAAAGATGAGTGAGGAGGTGTTGGAGAGGCGGGGAGGATGGAGAATTGAAGTGGGTTTTTGTTTTGTTTTGTTTTTAATTAGTACTTTTAAAATTTTCTTGTGGGGGGAACACTATGGGGGTGAGGGGCGGATATGGAGGGACTGGGAAGTGAGCAGGATTGAAATTTCCAAAGAATCAATACAAAATTACGTTAATAAAAAAACATAGCAGGAAAGCAAACAAACAAAAGACTGTCCAACATTACATCGTTGGAATTGTGTGCTTTTCACCATGCCACCAGGCCCCTGTTTCTACCTCTGTAGTCATTGTTTGGTGCCTCTTATTGCCATTCAAAAACAACTTAGGCCTATAAACACCTGCCCTCTCTCTTACTGCTTGTGTATCAGCTGGGGTGTCTTAGGAGTTTGGGAGCAGGCAGAAGCAGACATCATCTAGCTAGTGGACATCTGGGGGCAGATCCAAAAAGACATCTTAAGACAAAGGCAGTCTTTTTACCAAGATAGCACCAGACATGAAGAAGTACCTGCCCTTCCTAAAACTGAAGTCCAAGTGAAGGCATTGAAAACTGAGCGGCCATGCTGAATGGCATCCACAGTCATAGTCCATGTTCCCCTGCAGCTCCCAAGGCAGCACAAAAACCTACAAGAGCATTCCCGGAAGAAACAAGCTTGACCACTATGCCACGTCCATTACTACTGAGTCAGCCATGGAGAAAATAGAAGGCAGTACCTGTGTGTTCTGGGGGAGGCCAGCTGCCACTTTTCCCCGGGGTACTCTTGAGGAGAGAGGGACAAGAAATATTTAGATAGAAAGATAGTGTGGAGAAGACAGACAGAAACACAGGATAGCTTCGGGAGGACCTGGATCAATATCCACTGGCCCCTTCTGTCTCTTCAAAAGGGCTTTTTATAGGAATGCCAAGGGGTGGGGTAAAAGACAGCCAAGTGCAGACCCTTCCAAACACCTGGTAACCAAGCACGTGGTCAAGCCATCCCTAATACAGCCCTGCTGGGTAAAGCAAGCTCAGATCTCACTAGGAAACCTCTGTAGGCTCCCACAGTGTTCATGGTGGCTGTCAAGGTGAATGAGCACCAAATCAGATAGGTTGGAAAGAAACTCTGTGACACAAATGTGACCAAAGTCAGTGCCTCACTTGGGCCTAATGGATAGAAGTTACATATTCAACTGGATCCTGATTATTGTGATTCAAATGTTGCCAATAAAATTGGGATCGTCTTAACTTAGTCTGCCTGACTAATTCCAAATTCACATAGTTTTCAACCTTTGCACAAAAAAATAAAATTAAAAAAAAAAAAGCCAGAGTCAGCAAGATTTATTTAAGTGACTGCTCACTGTGAAGGTTTGCTAGAGAAGGTGAATAAGACAGACTGTGGCCTGATACACTGGGAAAAATAGGACAGAGCTAAAGAATTCCTCAGCAATGAATGTTCCACCTTCCTCAGTGTGTCTTGGATCTTGGATAGTCAGGTGCATGCTAATGTGGCCTGGGATGGATGTGCCTTGCGAAATCCCCTAGTCTTACATTCTGGTGAAGCTTGCAACTTGCCTCTAGCTAATGGAATATGGCAAAGGTTGCAGGATACTAGCCCTACAATTATGTAACTTCCTTACTGCAGGCTGTAATTGGCATATTATGGGATATACAGTAAGAACTGTGGGCAGCTAGATATTGAGAGTAGACTATAGCCAATGGCCAGCAGAAAACCAGGACCTTCAGGCAAATAACTTGAAGGAAATTTGCCAGCCACCTAAATGAACCCAGAAGCAAATTATTCCCCAGGTGAACCTCCAATTGAGCACGCAGGTCTCCTGACACCCTTGATTTTCAGATCTATGAGACTGAAAAAAATCTATATAGGAATGTCCTGACCCCTGAAACAGTGAACTAACACATATATTATCTTAAACCACTAATGCATATATAAGAAATTATACAGTAATACAAAAATAATATACATGGAGGCATAGTTAAGAGAAATTGAAGTGCTAGAAGCCATGTGGAGAGCTACAGCTACATGATGCCCTGTTTTAAGTCCAATAGAAAAGTAATCTTTCTCCCTGAAGTGCCAGTGAAAGCCTCGCTGCTTCAGTAGTTTTAACAAGGACACTCCCATAAGTCAACAGTGATCCCTCATTGGCAAGCAATTGATCACATGTCCATCATAGTATTAGGAGTGGAAAGAAATCAACTCACCCACAATGCATGGCTAAGAGTGAGAAATGAGCCATTTTTGAGGGGAAGCCATGCTACTTATTTTCAAAGATGGCAGGAACTTCCATGTTCCTCTGCTCTGTGACTGCTATCCCCATCAAGATATACCCTTCATTCTTTTTTCCCCTCTTGGTTCTCAAATTTTCAGCCCCATAAGATGGGGCTCCTCACATTCAGGGTGTGTCTTTCCCTCTAAGCTAATCCTCCATACAAATACCCAGCCTCCTAGGAAATTCCAGTCAAGTTGACAATGATGGTTAACCCACTGTTTTGACCCATGTCCTCCTAAAGATGTAGAGGCAGAGAAAATGTGCCCAGATCTTATGGGTGGGAGGCGAGATTATGTGAAAAAAAATTCTAAGAGAAAGTTGGGAGAGCCACAAGGTCACAATATAAATTCAACCTGTGTGAAAAGGAAGAGAGGGCATCAGGTAGAAGTCTCTAAGAAAAGTTTTGCAAAGCCACTGGAGAATCCTCTAGGAAAAAAATAGGGAAGAAATCTGAGTTAAAACAAGGTAAAGGTCTACCTTCTCTCCTCCATGGCCTCTGTACAAACACAATAATGCATTTTGAATC
Source organism: Peromyscus aztecus (assembly GCA_902168405.1). Classification (NCBI taxonomy): domain Eukaryota; kingdom Metazoa; phylum Chordata; class Mammalia; order Rodentia; family Cricetidae; genus Peromyscus; species Peromyscus aztecus. The sequence goes on from CABHPQ010134546.1 coordinate 8,887, forward strand.
ATAGCAGCTGAGGCCCTCAGGCAAATACATTTCCTGTAGTGAGGTATATGAGATGTATTCTGTTTATCAAAATCAATAAAATGCAGCCAAAGTGATATTATAGTTATTTCTGAGGTCTGTCCTTAAGAGACTTGCAACTTCCCTTTCATTCTCTTGGAATGTTCATGTAACTTTCATTCAAGGAAGCCAGTCTAGTTACTGAAGATGAAAGGTCACAAGGCAAGGGATCCAGAAGACCCAGTTATCACCAACACCAGCTGTAGATGTGTGAATAAGGCTGACTTTTGTCTTTCAGCCTAGCTGAATGCAACTGTGAGGGTGAACCCAGAATGTCAGCAGTGACATTATCCAGCCAACCCACAGGATAGTCATTCCTATAAATCACTAAAATTAGGGGTGGTTTGTTAGGAAGTCATGATTAAATAAAGTAAAAATAAAGACAGTCAATGGTAGGATGGTCCAAGCTCAGCAATCTAATGTGTCATCATTTAACTATTAAAAAGACAAGAGACAAGATCTTGTTTCTAACAGTAGCTCCAAGGAATGTTACAGAGGAAAGTAGAGTGTCAGCCTCAAGAATTTAGGGATAACCTGCACCTACCTTGCCTTTCCTTGACCTATACTAGAGTTGTCCAGAGGAGTGACTCTCAACTTAGTATACAAATTGGACCACATTGAAAATATGTAGATAAAATGGATCTGGGCTGTGACCTGGATATCCAGATTTTTCATAAGCTCCACTCTTGTTCTAAAGTGCTACAAAGGCTGAAAGCCATTGTTTATTGCTCCTCTCCGTATTTTCTACCCTCCTAGCTTTTGAGACCAAGTCATGATTGATGTGAATGAAGATGTGGGAGACTTTATGGGCATCTACTCAATCTGCTCTCTCTATCCTTTTTGCTACTTGGTGGTGGAGGATTATTTTAGCTACTTTTTCTGTTGCTAAAATAAAGGTAGATTAAAAAAAACTATCCCGACGAAAATGACTTGAGGGAGAAAGGGCTTATCTTGGCTCACATTTCAAGGGTCCAGTCCCTCATAGCTGGGAGATTGCAGCAGCAGGAGCTTGAGGCAGCTGCTCACATTGCATCTACTGTCAGGAAGTAGAGAGTGCTCAGCTCATGGTCTCCTTTATATATAGTCTTGGTTCCAAGCCCAGGGAATGGTACCACCCACAGTGGGTGGACCTTCCCCTCCCACCCCAATTAGCCTAATCAAGGTAATCCCCATCAAGTATGTATGGCAAGAGAACCTATTTCCCAGGTGATTCTTAATTTCATCTAGTGGACAACTGAGATTAACCATCAATCACAGAGGTACTACCGGGCCTTCCTCCTTGGGTACTGCTCTGTGTTCTGTGCTAGGTAACATATTTTCCTCCTTTCATTCGCCAATATCTCTATATTTGCTAGACTGATGGCCTGAAAACAAAGTCTCCTCCATCTAGTTATCAATCACATATTCAAATGCACCCAGAAGCCCCCTTCATAGACACTCTGATCTCTTTAACCTTAGGTAACCCACTTCACGACTACTGGCTCCAGTTTCCCCATCCTTGAAATGGAATTATGTCCTTCTGAAATTCCACCAGTTTCTGTATTTATTGTCTTGTCTCTGTTATTTGATTTTTGATTTGGTTTTTATAACACAAAAAGAAATGGTGATATCAGAATACTAAGTTTGTTTGGCTTTATGGGAATAGCAGAGAACAGGAAGTCACTTTCATCAAAATTCTGTGTGGATATTAAATAAATTCCTGCTTGGATTTATTGTCAACCTCAGAGAACAACTGGTGATTTAAAATGTTTGCTTGGTGCCAAGAGGAGATCAATTGAAAAGAAATCATGGGGGAAGTCTGAAACTCTGCTCTCAGGATCCCTCCACTGTCAACCCTCAAATGACTTCCGCAGAGGAGCAATGGGTCTGTATTCTTTTACTTGTTCATCTACATTACAAACAGCCTTTATTTAATACATACTGACATGGAATCCCAGCACAAAATCAACGTGGCTTCCATTAAATATTGCCAGTATTTTCAAGAAGCCATGCTGACATGGAAATATTCTGGGGGATAAAGGATCAGATTTTAGCATGATTGGTTTCTCTGGAATAATTCAGTATGTGATATACATACATACATCAGTTAATGGGCAGCAAGGCTGAGATACCAAATACATCAAGCTGGAGGCTGAAGAGATGGCAACAACATGTAGCTCCCTCCTTTTTTTCCTTGAACAGAGTCTCACTATGTAGCCTTGGCTGGCTGAGAACTTGCTATATCGACCAAACTGGCCTCAAACTTGCAGAGATCCCCCTGCCTCTGCCTCCCCAGTGCTGGGAACAAGGGGTGTGCCATCTTGCCCAGTCCAATATGTGACTTTCTGTGGCTGCTGTAACAGCTTGCTCTCAGTTTAGTTTTTACTGGAACAGTAGCAAATATCAAAAGGGTCTGTTTGATTATCTCTCTGGTTCAATTGGAATGGATCCACACCAGGCTGCAGAGATGGCTCAGTGGGGAAAGCGCTTGAGTTGAGCTTGAATTCCCATGTTAAAACCAGATGTGGTAGCATGTGTCTGCAATCACAGGGCTTCTGGAGTGAGATGGGTGGTGAAACAGTCAACAGGAGACTCCCTGGGAACTGGCCAGCCAGTCTGGTCAAACAGCAAGTTACCCTGTCTCCCAAATCACCGATGGTAGCCAGGTGGTGGTGGTGCACACCTTTAATCCCAGCAGAAGCAGGTGGGATCTCCTTGAGTTCGAGGCCAGCCTGGTCTACAAAGTGAGTTCCAGGACAGCCAGAGCTACACAGTGAAACCCTATCTCGAAAAAGAAAAAAAATCATGGATGGCAAGGCCCAACACCAGAGCTTGTCCTCTGACCTCCATACATACACCATGCTGCACACACACACACACACACACACACACACACACACACACATACATGACATGAGAAGGAAGTGGTAATATGATTTATGATTTTTCTCTAGCCATTAATCAAATAAAGCATAACAGCCTTTCTTTGTTCGTTCATTTTCTCTGGATTGTGTCCTCAGAATTTTGCTCCCTCAGGAAGAAGCTTCTTCCACCCCCGAGGATGTCCTTGACTCTGGCCAGGGCCTGGCAACATTAGCTCCAACAGCAAAGCCAGTAAGTGTCCTGAGTGTGGCCCCATGTGAGGTGGTGACAGGATAGAAGGACACTGGAAGGGAGGCTGGAGATCTGGCTCCAACTCCCACTCTGCCCTCAGCCTGGATATGGTGAGAATGAGAGGGAGCCAGGGAACCCAGAAGTGCTTTAGAAGTGACCGCTTGCTGCCTGGGGATCCTGGGTCAAATGTGATAAAAGCACAGTTGTCTCACCCAGGGTTCCAGTGTGCATCACAGGATGCTGAAAGGGGTCAACCAAGAAGAGTTCAATAAAAGTTAGAGGAAATCAGAACTACCTTAAACTATTTGGTAAAGTAACCATAGAGTCATGTGGAGAAAGGCCATGTCTCAAACACCCACACCTTAGATTTCCTGCCCACCTCCTGGGTTTATCCCCCAATTCATGACGGGGAGAACACTGTTTTTCTGTGTGTCTCAAAGGCAGGGTCAAAGGATGCTGGTTTTGGAGACTGTGCTGACTGCGGGCCCTCCTTGGAGTGTGAGAGAGCTGGACTATGATGAATAAGGCTGGGCCAAGGGCCTATGGCTCTCCATCTAGACTTCTCTCGTGGGCCTACTGATATTAGGGCTCTACCTATGTAAAGTAGAGGAAAACTTTAAAAAGCATTACAGCACACTAAGCTAGCAGCATAAAGAGCCATCATCTTTGCCCTTCAGGACTAAAGAGCGTAGCTTCTAGAACTTAGTTGTAAAAGACCACCAGCAGATACTCCAGTCTTTGATTTGAAAACCAGGGCAAGTTCAGGGGCAATGTTCCTCAGTGGTTTGATCAGAAGTGTGAGGGACACAGTATAGCAGTCCAGAGGTCAATGGCCACAGAGCCATGAGGAGTGCAGCTTGGCCCAGACATGTGAATGGCAGGCATCAGGTGCTCTGCTCACAGAAAAGGTTGTTATGTGTACTCAGATGCCAATGGAGACCCAGATCCAAACTGTGACCTCAGCACTGAAAAGCCCTCTGAACCTCTGCTCTCTGGGTGTCACGTTTCTCTCAGTCTTGGTCTCTTCCTTTCCAGCCACTCTTACAGACTAATTTTCTCTCCTAGACCAAACTAAGGCTCCTCTCACCTCTCCTTAACTAGGCCCTTGTTTTGGGCCTCAGAATCTATTTGTCTCTGAGTTCTCAAGTTTAGCAAGAACCTTGCTAAGCAAAATTGGTGTGCCTCGTCGCACTGCCAGGAGCTTCATGTAACTCAAGATTACTTCCTATCTTGATGGTTTTGTTGTTCTGCTTGATTTAATCTTGTGTTGCTTTGTTCCTCGTGGACCTGGGTATAATAGGCCACTCCCTATAGCCTAGGTGTGCAGCAGACTACACCACCTAGATTTGTGTAAGTACATTCTATGGTGCTTGTACATTAGCAAAGTTGGCTGATGACATTTCTTAGGATGTACATCAATGTTACATAATATGTCTTTATAAATAGATATATGAAAAGTGACTTAGTAGAATTAACTGTCTCACATAATTATGGAGGCTGTGAAGACTCATGACTTGCCATCACCAAGCTGAGGGAACAAGGAAGCCATAGTGTGGCTTAACTACCCATTACTGTACAGGATCAGGAAGGCTCCAAGTCCAAGTCCTGGAGGACAAGTCTAGAGAGCTAGAGTTCCAGTATAAAAGGGAAGGAAAAGAGTACCTGAGGTCTAAAATATCTAGATCTGTTATCTCTGTCTACCTCTGTATGTATCTCTGTATCTCTGTGTGTATCTATCTCTATAACTATATCTATCTATCTATCTATCTATCTATCTATCTATCTATCTATCTATCTATCTATCTATCATCTATGTCTTTATATCTACACATTCTGTCTATCTGTGGAGAGAGGAAGGGTGGACAGGACAACTCTTTCTTTGCTCTTTTCTCCTATTTAGTACCCTCTCCTATTGAAAGTTGCTGAGTATGATGGATTGAATATGAAACATTCACTATAGGTTCATGTGTTTAAAATCTGTATCTTTAGCTTATGCTGTTTTGAGAGGAAGTGGAACTAAGGGGACATAGGACCTAGGTGGTAGATATAAATTATCAGTGGTGAGCCTTCAGGGTTATAGCCTGGCCCAGCTTCTGGTCTCATCTCTGTTTCATGATCTCCTGATTTATAAACAAGCCATGTTATGGGCTCCTGCCATTATGGACCAAGATCATCTGGCAACCACGTCTTTCTTATCACAATAGACTGACTATACCCTCTGAAACGGTGACCAAAATCAACATTTCAGCCCTTAAGTTGTCCATGCCACGTATCTTGGTCACACTGAGAACAGTAACCAATGTACCCACTTTACTGATTCCAATGCTCATCTCATCTAGAAACGCTCTCCTAGACATACACCTGGACATACAGACATAGTATTTGACTCTCTGTCTGAGTGTCACTTAATCCACTCATGCTGGCATCTAAAATTAGCTACCACATAGCCCATGTCAAAACTTGGTTCCCTTCTGTGGTGGAATGAGAGTCACTTGGACTAGCTTATTTGTTGGCTTTTATGACTAAAGCCACAGTGAACGCTGGTGTGCAAGCATCCACTGGACTTCCCATTGGCCATTCTTATGGGCTTTTATTTACAAGTATGATTGCTGGGGATATGCCAGTTCTATGCTTAGTTTCTTGAGGAATTATCGAACGTTTCCCTCATCTCTCGTACCCTTTTACATCCTACTAGCCATGTATGAGGATTTCAGTTTTCCCCCATCAGCAGTACTTGTCGTTTCCTTTATTATATCTATTTACTCATTGTATTATATTTGAAATGGTACCTCATTGTGGCTTTGAGATTTGCATTTTCTTGGTGAGTGATAATACTAAATACCTTTTCATGTGTTCATTGGCCATCTGCCTTTTTTGTTTTTTGAGAAGTCTATACAAGTCCTTTGTCCATTCTTTAGTTTTAATTGGATGGTTTATTTTTTTCCTGGACATTAAACTCCTATGAGATACTTTTCCCTATTCTGTCTACTCCCTTTCATTTTCTTTCTTTTTTTTTTTAACTTACCAACCACAGTTTCCCCCTCTCTCCCCTCCTCCCGCCACCCCAGCCTTACTCCCCAACCCATCCCCCATTCCCTCCTCCAACAAGGTAAGGCCTCCCATGGGGAGTCATCAGAGCCTTGTACATTCAGTTGAGGCAGGTCCAAGCCCCTCCCCCTGCCTCAAGGCTGTGCAAGGTGTCCCATCATAGGTAATGGGCTCCAAAAAGCCAGCTCATGCACCAGGGATGGATCCTGATCCTACTGTCAGGGGGCTCCTTAAGCAGACCAAGCTACACAGCTGGCTCATGTAGTTGGAAGTTTTCCTGGTCCTGCCTGCCTCCCACGACCCCATGGTCCCAGCTGCTCAGACCCAAATGAACACACAGAGGCTTATATTAATTACGAACTGTATGACCTAATGGCTCAGGCTTCTCATTAGCTATCTCTTACATCTTAAATTAACCAATTTCTATAAATCTATACTTTGCCATGTGGCTCATGGCTTACTGGTATCTTTACATCTTGCTTTTCATGGTGGCAGCTGGCAGCATTTCCTGTTTTTTCTCCTTCCTCTCTCTCTAGTTAGAATGTCCCTCCTAACCTTATTCTGCCTCACCACTGGTCAAACAGCTTTATTTATCAACCAATCAGAGCAACACATCCACAGCATACAGAATGATATCATCCATCAGTCTCACTTATGCAGAGGGCCTAGATGGTAGAGCTGGAACAGGGATGGAGGGGAGAGCAATGAAAGAGATGTGATGATAGAAGGAGACATCATGGGGATAGGGAGAAACTTGGTGCTAGGGAAGTTCCCAGGAACCCACAGGATGATACCAGATTAGACTACTAGCAATAGTGGAGAGGTGCCTGAGCTGGCTTACCCCAATAATCAGATCAGTGAATACCCTAACTGTCATCATAGAGCCTTCATCCAGTAACTGATGGAAGCAGTTATCCACAGCCAAGCACCAGACCAAGGTCTAGAAGTCCAGTCAAAGAGAGAGAAGAGGGATTCTATGAACAAGAGACATCAAGATCATGATGGGAAAACCTACAGAGACAACCAAACCAAGTTAGTGGGAACTCATGAACTTTAAACCAACAGCTGTGGAGTCTCCATGGGACTGGACTTTCATTTTCTTACTTGGTACATGAAAACTACTTTGATGGAGGCCAATTTGTCTGTGTTTATGTTGGTGTCAAATAGGCATTGCCTAATCTAAGGCCATGGAAGTTTATGCCTATGTTTTAAGAATTTCATATTTGTAGCCCTTTTATTCAATTCTTTGGTTTATTTTGATGTTTTTGTGTATAGTTGTGAAGTAAGGGCAGTTTTTAAAATGTCTTAGTGTTTACATTTTAAATGGTTACATAAGCATATACATTACACACTCAGATTTCCATCTTGACACATGGAACCTAAAATATTTACTATCTGGCTCTTTACTGAAAAAGTCCGGCACACTGTGTGGTTAGTGCAGTCTTTGCAAGTAGAGTACTTAATAAATGTTTAATGGGTATAGTCATTCACCAACTGTTGACGATCCTTCTACTGCATACAAAGCAGTTAGTAATGTATTGTGGGTAAAGGAAAAGAGTGCTTAGTAAGTCTTTTATTCAACTTGTTGCACCTAAGCAGGAGTTAATTACAGCTAGCAAAGAATCCAGGGACTTGGAGCTAGAAAAATTTCCTGATAGGTGACAGACAGGGAGAAGGGGCACAATATTAAAGATGATGAACTTCCAAGATGGCTGTCTCCTTCCTGACCTGAGAATAAAGCCTTGCAGCTTAAAACACAGGCCTGGAGCACCTTTTCTCCCCCAAGGAGGACCCTCCTGCCTATGGGTCAGGTCCAGCAAGTTCACAGCCACATTGGGACCTGTTTACCCTGTCTTCATTCAAACTGATAAAACCTAAATTTGGGGATGAGGACCCCTTCAGAGACCCTTAAAACTCCAGCACTCAAGGAGAGAGGCGGCTCCAGCTTCTCCAGTGCTTGACAGAGGGTCTTCTCCCTGCATGCCTTGCTGTGTATGTTTCTTTGTCCCAATAAAAGCCTTCCTTTACCCGCTAACTCCGGTGCTGTCTTCTGTGTCTAAGAGACTTCTCCCACTGTTTGTGATTGTGCCCAAGATTCCCCCTAGACTAACAGAAGAAGCCAGATACTGGGAACTCAAAACTCCTCAGTGTAAAGATTGATCTTTCTCTCTTTTTTTCTAATTTATATTTGAGACATGTTCTCATTTAATTCAGGCTGGCCTCAATCTTGCTAAGTAGCAGAGGGTGACCTTGAACTCCTAATCCTCCTCTGCCTCCTGGGTGCTGGCATTGTGATGTGGCGCTGGGGAATGAATCCAGGGCTTTGTATACTAGGCAAGTCCTCGACCATCCAATCGACATTCTCAGCTCTAAGGGTCAGGCTTAAATGGTGGCAAAGCTGAGAGACAGTAACCATCTCAAATTATTTTCAGAGAAAGATGTATGCAGTAACGTGTACTTGCGCATTTCTTTCTTCATTCAGTTCTGGAGAAGTTCACAGAGGCGGTGCACCAGTAAAGATGACTGGAAATGCTGTCATAGAGAGGGAAAGCACAGACAACGTGGAGCGAGTCTTTGTCCACCTCTCCTAACCGGTCCATGTACCTGGAGAGACAGGAGAAGGGCGGAGCATGTGCAGCAGTGGCATCTTTGTTCTGTTTCCACTTTATTGGCCAGAACTGTCATGTGGCAACTTCTGCTTTCAAGAGAAGCTGAAAATGTCTTAAGAGTGTCTACTATAGATAATCCTTTCCTCTGGAAAACCAAGTCCTAGGACCCCTTGTCTGGTTATCATCCTGTGCAAAGCCCGATTCTGTAGATCTAGGGGGAAGTCTGTTCTTAGCTAATTTTTTTTTAATTGAAAATAGATTCTTCTCTCATACAATACATCCTGACCACAGTTTCCCCTCCCTCCACTCCTCCCAGCTACCTGTCCCCTCCCCTCTTCCCCAGATCTACTCTCCCTTGGTTCCTCTTCAGGAGGGAGCAGGTCTCCAAAAGACCAAAACCCAAACAGGACAAAACCAGATACAATAAGGCAATGCATGAGTCTTTGTATCAAGGCTGGACAAGCCAACCCAATAAGAGGAAAAGAGTCCCAAGAGCAGGCAAAAGAGTCAGAGACACACTGCTCCCACTGTTAGGAGTCCCACAAAAACACAAAGCTACCTGTCCCTCCAAGTATCTGTGAGCCTATGTGAGTCCTGCTTAGTTGTTCGTTGATTTGGTGGGCCATGTTCTCTGGTGTCCTCCATCCCCTCTGCCTCCTATAGTCTTTCATCCTCCTCTGCCACAGGGCTCCATGACCTCTGAGGGGAGGGACCTGATGGAGCCCCCCTAGACTCTCCCTTGGTGTAATGTCTGGCTGTGGGTCTCTGCACCTGCTCCCATCTGCTGCTGGATGAAGCCTCTCTGTTGACACCTGGACAAGGAACCGTTCTGTGAGTGTACAGAATATTATTAGGAATCATGCTGGGGATGTCTTTCTGTATGCTGTGAATGTGTGTTGCTCTGATTTGGTTGATAAATAAAACGCTGATTGGCCAGTAGCCAGGCAGAAAGTATAGTATAGGCAGGGTAAGCAGAGAGGAGAATTCTGGGAACAGGAAGACTGAGTCAGGAGTCGCCAGCTAGACACAGAGGAAGCAAGATGTGAAGGCAGAACTGAGAAAAGGTACCAAGCCATGTGGCTAAACATAAATAAGAATTATGGGTTAATTTAAGTGTAAGAGCTAGTCAGTAATAAGTCTGAGCTAATGGCTGAGCAGATTTAATTCATATAAGTTTCTGAGTGATTGTCCTTAGTGCCAGGCAAGCACAGGAAAACCTTCAGCTACAAAATCATTTCATTGACTTTTTTTTGCCAGTCATGTTTGGTTCTACCCTAGGTCTCCGGGTTATCCAATTTCAGGTTCCTGGCCATCCAGGAAGGGTAGGGCATGGGCCTCAATTTAAACCAGGAATTTGTTGGCCAGTCTCACAGTTCTTCACCACCTCTGCCCCAGCATGTAGTGGGAATTTGCTCCACCCATGACCCTGGGCTATCTGGCCTGATAGAGGCAATGCTTCTTATCTGCCTACATGACCACTTAAAAGGGAGGAGAAATGGAGTCATGCTCTCTTGGGTGGTGGAGACCAGATCAGGCCTTGTGAAGCAGCACATGATCGATCCAAAGCTTTCCAAGGACTCTGCAACTGGATTTACCTTATCCTGTATCAGTGAGTCTGTTTTCCCCATACAACCCCTTAATAAATTGATATATAGAGACTATTGAGGCTCTCGTTACACAGCATATGCTGGCAGGACAGACTGAAGGCCGGGGTTTTGTGACAGGGTTGATATCCCGGTTTCTCTTTCTGTAGCCTGCAGAGTACCTTCCTATACCAAAGAGACGAGAATGTATGGGTGAGGCTCCATGCAGGTACCAGTTCAACCTCTCTGCATTCAATGAGATGTTGTCCTTAGCAATGGGGCCCCCTGTCAGTTTTCAGAGAGAGAGAGAGAGAGAGAGAGAGAGAGAGAGAGAGAGAGAGAGAGAAATCTTCTGTCCTAGCATCAGCCTGGGTTGTTTAGGGATCCCCACAGGACCCTTTTGGACAACAACTCAACCAAATGTAATCCAGGCTTACCACTGAAAGTCTTGCCTGGCTACAAAAGATGGCTAGTTCAGACTCCATATTCTCCATTACTAGGGCCATCCTCATAGATTCCAGGAAGTTTCCACTACATTAGGTCTCCACACCACCATACCCCAATGCTTCCCAATTCCAGCTGTCTCTCCCTACACTCCCTCTATCCCCCAACCTGATCCCTCCCTCTCCAGTCTCCATCTACCCCCATTCCACCTGCAAAATTTATTCTATTTCCCCTTCTCAAGGTGGTCCATGTGTTCTTGCTAGAGCCCTCCTCTTTCCTAACCTCACTGGGTCTGTGGATTATAGTTTGATGATCATTTACTATTCTCTTATAGGTGAGTACATACCCTATTTGTCTTTCTGGGTCTCAGCTACCTCATTCAGGATAATATTTTCTAGTTCCATCCATTTGCCTGCAAATATCATGATGTCATTTTTTTAAAATAATTGAGTATTACTCCACTGTGTAAATATACCATATTTTCTTTATCCATTCTTCAGGGTTAAGGGTCAGCTAGGTTTTTTCCAGTTGCTGGCTATTATGAATAAAACTGCAATGAACATAACTGAGCAAGTCCTTGTAGTAAAATGGAGTGTCCTTTGTGTATGTGCCCAAGAGTGGTATAGGTGGGTCTTGAGGTAGATCAATTCCCAGTTTCCTGAGGAACCATCATATTGATTTCCAAAGTGGCTGTACAAGTTTGCACTGGTGACAGCAATGGAGGAATGTTCCCCTTGCTCCACATCCTCTCCAGCATGAGCTGTCACTTGTGTTTTGATCTTAGCCATTCTGACAGGTGTGAGATGAAATCTCAAAGTAGTTTTGATATGCCTTTCCCTGATGACTAGTGATGTTGAACATTTCTTTAAGTGTTTCTCAGACATTTGAGATTCCTCTATTGAGAATCCTCTGTTTAGATCTGTACCCCATTTTTAATTGAAAAATTTTTTTTGTTTTTTGATATCTAATTTCTTGAGTTATTTATATATTTTGGATATTAGACTTCTATCAGATGTGGAGTTGGCAGAAATCTTTTCACATTCTGTAGGCTGCCTTTTTTCCTATTGGCAGTATCCTCTGCCTTACAGAAGCTTTTCAGTTTCATGAGGTACCATTTATTAACTGTTGATCTTAATGCCTGCACCGTCTGTGTTCTCTTCAGAAAGTTGTCTCCTGTGCCAATGCCTTCAAGGCTGTTCCTCACTTTCTCTTCTATCAGGTGTGTCTGGTTTTATATTAAGGTCTTTGATCCACTTGCACTTGAGTTTAGTGCAGGGTGATAAATTTGGGTCTATTTAAATTCTTCTACATGCAGTTTGACCCACACCATTTGTTGAAGATGCTTTCTTTTTTCCAGTGTGTATTTTTTGGCTTTTGTAAAACAAACAAACAAGCAAATAAAAAAAACAGGGTCCATAGGTGTGTGGATTTATGTCTGGGTCTTCAATTTGATTTCATTGATCAATGTGTCTGTTTTTATGCAAATACCATGCAGTTTTTATTACTATAGCTCTGAAGTACAACTTGAAATCAGGGATGGTGATACCTCAGCAGTTTTTTCATTGTTCAAGATTGTTTTAGCTCTCCTGGGGTTTTTTTGTTTTGTTTTGTTTTGTTTTTTTCATATGAAGTTGAGAGTTTTCTTTTTAAGGTCTGTAAAGAATTGTGTTGGAATTTTGATGGGTATTGCATTACTCTGTAGATTGCTTTTGGTAGTACAGCCATTTTTATTATGTCAATCCTGTCAATCCATGAGCATAGAAAATCTTTCCATCTTCTAATATCTTCTTCAATTTCTTTTTAAAAAGCTTTAAGTTTTTAATTACACAAATCTTTCATGTGTTTCATGTTGGTTAGAGTTACCTCAAGATACTTTATACTACAGGCTGTTGTGAAGGATGTTGTTTCCCTGATTTCTTTCTCAGCCTGTTTGCCATTAGTATATAGAAGGGCTACTGATTTTTTTGAGTTAACCTTGTATCCTGCCACTTTCCTAAAAGTGTTTCAGCTTTAGAAATTGCCTAGTGGGATTTTGGGGGTCACTTTTGAATACTATCATATTATCTGTAAATAATGGTACTTTGACTTCTTCCTTTCCAATTTAGATCCCCTTGATCTCCTTCAGTTGTCTTATTTCTTAATGCAGACTGGCTAGGCCAGCTCCTGGAACTGCTCTAGGGTTGTGAAGAGAAGATCTTAGAGTAGCAGGACTTTAGGAAACTTTTTTATCTGAGTGTTTTTAGAAATAAGTTTCTATCTATCTGACAGGTAAATAAGGAAACACACATGCTTTCTGATGGTAACTTTCTGTTTTACTTCATCTTGAAAAAATCCTCTCTGAAAATCTCTTTGTCTTCACACAGCTACATCTCCTTACATACAGCTGTATATCTCTCTTTACATACATATAGCCACATCTCTTCATGCACAGCCGTATATTTCTATCTATAGTTACATCTCCCTTTTACATAGCTCCAAATCTCTCTTCTATGTACATTTCTCCTCTCTACCCTGCTATATTCCTTCACACACTACTAGATCACTCACTCTTTACTTTCTCACTCACTCACTTTCCTCTACACACACATCCCTCGCCTATATCTCTTTTCTATATAGCTATACAAGCTCTCTTTTCTATAAAGTTACTCATCTTCTACCCAGCTCTCTCTGCACACATCTCCTGCTCTCTCAGCACGCACACACACACACACACACACACACACACACACACACACACACACACACACTTTCACCTCTGCCCAGCTCTTTACACAGGCATACATCTCAGAATCTGAAAAACTCTCTTGCTCTCTCTCCTGTCTAGCTACTCATCCTCTCTCCTCAGCTCTCTCTGCACACCCACACACACACTCACACACTCTCTCACTCCTCCTGTTCCCTCTCACAGCCAAACTCTGGACAATTATATGTTACATTTTCAGGGTCTGACCCATTCTCATAACACATGATAAGCCACACAGTTTTCTCAGGCTAGAGATGTCACACTGACTGGCCGGTGAGTAACACTTGACTGTGCATGTAGCTCTTTCCCAGACAGAGAATGATATTGAAATTCAGGACTTAACAATAACAGTTAGTTGGCTGAACCTTGAGTGGTTGGAGTATGTGCAGAAAGAGAATTACTGTAGGGAGTTATGTCTACCAAAGTTGCTTCAAGTCTGATTTGATTCAGCAAAAACACCTGGGAACTTAATCTTTGTGTATTCTCTGCAGGGCAGTTAATCTGTTTTGAATTTGCTCTAAGGTCTTAGATAAATGTGTAGAAGTCTTTGTAACTGAGAATACTGTTGCTTTCCTGTGTCAGTTATGAAAAATATTCTAGTATTATCCAAATTATAGAGCTTAAGCAGAAATCATCTTCCTGACCATCCACAGTTGTATGTGTGCCCAAAGATGTAAGCACACTGCCAGTGGGCTGTGGAAAGAACCCCACAGCTGTTCTTTCAGGGGGGTAAGTGGTGGCACATAAGAAAGCTACAGACAGAAAACAACTGGTTTCCACAGCCAGTGACCCCATGGACTTTGCCTAGTGGGGCTCCCCAACAGAGAGTTATTCATCTGGTTAAATACTAGTTGTCACCTGCTGTGTACTCCCACAGCCTCCTGCAATAGCTCTAGCTAAGACTTCAAGTACTATATTGAGAAGATATGGAGAGAGTACACAAGTATTGTGGAATATTATTTTAAAATGTTACATTCGTTTATGCTGTGGAATATTTGTTGAAGGACGCAAAGATGTATTGTATTCTTTTATGTTGCATTTGTTTAACTCTGAAGTTGTGTTAATTTTCCCTTTCTAAAAACCTGATTGGTCTAATCAAGAGCTGAATGATAAATAGCAAGGCAAGAGAAAGGATAGGTGGGCTGGCAGACAGAGAGAATAAATAGGAAGAGAAATCTGGGAAGAGAGATCAAGGAGAGAGAAAAGGAGGAGAGGAGGATGCCAGAGCCCAGCCACCCAGCTACACAGCAAGCCACAGAGTCAGAAGTAAAGAAAAGTATATAGAATAGAGAATGATAAAAGCCCAGAGGCAAAAGGTAGATGGGATAATTTAAGAAAAGCTGGCTAGAAACAAGCCAAGCTAAGGCCTGGCATTCATAATAAGAATAAGTCTCCATGTAAGTATTTGGGAGTTGGGTGTTGGGGCCTCCCAAAGAGCAAAGAGTAAAGAAAATTAAACAATGGATAAGCTTGTCTTGTTCCTGATTCTAGTGCAATTGCTTTGAGTTTCTCTCCATTTAATTTGGTGTTGGCTGTGGGCTGGCTGTAAATTGCCTTTATTATGTTTAGGTGTGGCCCTTGTATCCCTAATTTCTCCATGACTTCTATCAGGAGGGGTGTAGGATTTTGTCAAAGACTTTTTCAGCATCTAATGAGATGAGCATGGTATCAGGGTAACTGCGGCCTCATAAAATGAATTGGGCAGTGTTCTTTTTGTTTCTGTTTTGTGGAATAATTTGAGGACTATTGGTGTTAACTCTTCTTTGAATATTTTGTAGAATTCTGTACTAAAACCATTTTTAGGACTTTTTTTTTTTTTTTTTCTAGGAGAGGGGATTGGGAGACTCTTAAGGACTGTTTCTATTTCCCTAAGGGTTATAGATCTATTTAAATTATTTGTCTGATCTTGATTTAACTTTGATAAGTGGTACCTATTGAGAAAAGTATCCATTTTTTTAGGTTTTCCAATTTGGTGTAGTACAGGTTTTTGAAGTATGTCTTATGATTCTCTGAATTTCCTTGGTGTCTGTTGTTATGTCCCCTTTTTTGTTTTTGATTTTGTTAATTTGGATATTCTCTGTCTTTTAGTTAGTTTGGATAAGGGTTTGTCTATCTAGTTGATTTTCTGAAAGAACCAACTCTTTGTTTCCTTGGTTCTTTGTACTGTTCTCTTTGTTTCTGTTTTACTGATTTCAGCCCTCGGTTTGATTATTTCCTGCCATCTACTCTGCTTGGATGTGCTTGCTTCTTTTTGTTCTAGAGCTTTCAGGTGCGCCATTACGTTGCTAGAATGAGATCTCCCCAGTTTTGTTACGAAGGTACTTAGTGCTATGACTTTCCTCTTAGCACCATTTTCATTGTGTCCCAGAAGTTTGGGTATGCTGTGTATTTGTTTTCACTAAATTCTAGAAAGTTTTAAATTTCTTTATTTCTTCCATGAGCCATTTTTGATTCAGCAGAGAGTTGGTCAGTGTCCATGAATTTGTATACTTTCTGTTGCTTTTGTTGTCGATGATATACAGCTTTAATCCATGGTAGTCTGATAGGATGCAGGGA
Source organism: Peromyscus aztecus (assembly GCA_902168405.1). Lineage (NCBI taxonomy): Eukaryota > Metazoa > Chordata > Mammalia > Rodentia > Cricetidae > Peromyscus > Peromyscus aztecus. The sequence goes on from CABHPQ010134546.1 coordinate 25,020, forward strand.
GTTATTTCAATTTTCTTATCTCTATTGAGACTTGCTTTGTGTCCAAGTATGTGGTAAAATTTGGGGAAAGTGCTGAGAATAAGGTATATTCTTTTGTGTTTAGGTGAAATGTTCTGTGAATATGTTAGGTCCATTTGATTTATAATGTCTGTTAGCTCCAGTATTTCTGTTTAGTTTTTGTCTGGATGACCTGTCCATTGATAAGAGTTGGGTATTGAAGTCTCCCACTATCCGTGTGTGAGGGCCAATATGTGATTTAAGGTGTACTAATGTTTCTTTTACAAAAGTGGGTGCCCTTGTTTTGGGGGGCATAGATATTAAGAATTGAAATGTCATCTTGGTACATTTGTCCTTTGATGAATATGAAGATTCCTTCCCCATCTCTTTTGATTAATTTTGGTTTGAAGTCTATTTTGTTAGATATTAAAATGGCTACACCAGCTTGATTCTTAGGTCCATTTGCTTGGAATATATTTTTTTATTCTTTTACTCTGAGATAATGTCTATCCTTTATGTTGATGTGGGTTTTTTGGATGCAGCAGATAGATGGATCCTGTTTCTGAACCCATCCTGTTAAGTTGTGTCTTTTTATTGGGGAGTTGATACCATTGATATTGAGAAGTATCAATGACCAACAATTGCTAATTCCAATTACTTTGTTGTTGTTGTTGTTGTTGTTGTTGTTGTTGTTGGTGGTGGTGGTGGTGGTGGTGGTGGTGGTAGTGGTGGTGGTGTGTGCATGTGCTTCCCTTCTTTCGGTTTTGCTGAGGTGAGATTATTTATTTCCTGTGTTTTCATGGGTGTAGTTAACATCCTTGGTTTGGGTTTTTCCTTCTAGCACTTTCTGTAGGGCTAGATTTATAGATAGATATTGTTTTAATTTGACCTTATCATGGAATATCTTATTTTCTCCATCTATGGTGACTGAAAGTTTTGCTGGGTGTAGTAATCTGGGATGGTATCTGTGGTCTCTTAGAGTCTGCAGAACATCTGTCCAAGCCCCTTTTAGAGTCTCTGTTGAGAAGTCAGGTGTAATTCTAATAGGTCTGTCTTTATATATTACTTGGTCTTTTTATATATTACTTTTTATATATTACTTGGTCCATTGCAGCTTTTAATATTCTTTTTTGTTCTGTATATTTAGTGTTTTGATTATTAAGTGGTGAGGAAACTTTCTTTCTGGTCCAATCTATTTGATGTTCTGTATGCTTCTTGTAACTTTATAGGTACAAGGAGGTACTCTCCTTTGGATTAGGAAAAATTTCTTCTATGATTTTGTTGAAAATATTTTCTGGGGCCGGGCAGTGGTGGCACATGCCTTTAATCCCAGCACTTGGGAGGCAGAGCCAGGCAAATCTCTGTGAGTTTGAGACCAGCCTGGTCTACAGAGCAAGATCCAGGACAGGCACCAAAACTGCACAGAGAAACCCTGTCTTGAAAAACCAAAAAAAAATAAAAGAGAAAGAAGAAGAAGGAGAAGGAGGAGGAGGAG